>JAODUO010000107.1:415000-515000 GCA_025642075.2 Ridgeia piscesae | reverse complement strand
GTACGTGAAGTACTGTGAGAACAAGCCAAAGTCTGAGTATATTGTTGCCGAGTACTTTGAGTACTTTGAGGTATGGTACCATGAGAACTTTGACCCATAGCTGGATAAAATATGTTCATTATCATACCAGGTTATTGATAATGAAAGTTTTATTTTCACTCATCTGATAATAGGTTATTCATGTGATTTGGCCAGTAGGACTTTTTTGTGCAACATTAAATTTTTACAGTTTTTATTTTTTGTAGTTTCTTTAACTGTTGATGTTTTATGTTGGTGATAAATTAGGCAAAAATATGGTGTATAACACACATATATAATATGTATATATATATATATATATATATATATATATATATATATAATATATATATATATATATATATATATATATATATATATATATATATATAATATATATATAATAATATAGCTACAAAGACTTTCTGCTCGGATGTAAATATTCCTAACTCAGATAAGTGGCACACTGTCAGAAGTTGTACGCATGTCACGTGACCTTTATGATTTGAGTGCTGACTGAGACAACTTTGTTTATAAGTGGGAATGTTTGTGGCCCGCAGGAGCTGAGACAGAAGATGGGTCATAAACTACAGATTCCTGATTTGCTCATTAAACCGGTGCAGCGCATCATGAAGTATCAACTACTGCTGAGGGTAAGTTACTCCCATCCCCCCCTTTGCGGGGGTCAAAGGTTCTGTCGCACATTGTCGTACCACGTCTGTGTCAAACAGCACCTTTGTGTATTGCATGCAGCTGCAGGTAATCATATAAGATTGTGGCATAGGTAATCGTAAGTAACGGTAGGAGATGGTGACATATGTGGTAATCATAAGTAACGGTAGGAGATGGTGACACAGGGAAGGCCACAGATTTTAGTAGCACACCATTTATTCTATAATTACAGCGTAATGGCTTAGGGGTAGAGCCTGGGATTCTCGACTAAAAGAAACCGGATTTGAATCCTGTGCTGCCATGTCAAACCTTGGGCAAGTTTTTTCAGTCCACATTGCCCAAATCACTGTACTGTATGAATGAATGGGTAGTTCAAGCAGCCTATGCACATTTATTGTAGAGATGGTGTTTGATTGAACAAGTCTGCCAGGGAAGTAAAGTGTAAAGCGCTTTGAACAGTCCTGAGGGCTGGATACTGGGCTGTATAAGAACTTACCATTACCTGCCTTAGAGTGAGAGTGTTTGTTCCAGGACATCTACAAGTACACTGAGAAGGCAGGCGAGGAGACACGGACGTTGAAGAAGGCCGTAGACGTCATGGTCGTTGTCCCCAAGGCCGCCAATGATATGATGAACGTTGGTCGTCTGCAGGGATTCAATGTGAGACTCGTCACTTGCTACAATCATCCTGACAGGTTTCATGCAAAAACTGCAAGATACAATCGAGTTAATTTTCATTTGATTCAAATATGGAAATCTCTTTATTTTGTGATGTTTTAATTTTCATTTCAATTATGAGATGAGAGTGGTTTATCTTAAATATAGTATGGCTTAGTTCTGTGATAATAGCAAAGATTGTTGTTATGCTAAGATATTTCATTCATTTCAGTTATACGAATCACTTTATTTTGTGTTGTTTACATTTCGCTTTCATTGATGAGATGAGAGCGGTTTCTTTTCACTATATTCACGATCAGTTCTGTGATGGTAATCACGATAGTTGTTACGCTAAGATTTTTCATTCGCAGGGCAAGATCACGGCCCAGGGCAAGCTGCTGCTCCAAGACACGCTCCAGATGATGGAGTTGAGTTCAAAGGTGAAGCCGGAGCAGGCCAAGTTCCGGGAGCGGCGAGTGTTTCTCTTCGAGCAGATCGTCATCGTGAGTGAGGAGATTGAGAAGAGACGGAACAACCTCTCCAACCCCGGCTACATCTTCAAGAACAGTCTCAAGGTAGGGCAGTGGAGGAGGGGAGGAGGGAGGGTGAGGAAGGAAAGTGGAAGAGGGGGGAGGGAGGGCGAGGTATGAAGGAGGAAGAGAAGAGAGCAGCAGAGGAAGAGGGGAGGGAGAGACGAGGAAAGGTGGAAGAAGAAGATGAATGAAGGAAGAGAGCGGGAGTAGAGCAGTAGGAGGAAGGAAATAGTAGAATTAGGGGGATTGATATGAGGGAGGGAGGAAGAAGAATGGGATGAAAGGAAGGAAGGAGATGGGGGGGGGGGGGGGGAAAAAAAAAAAAAAGGAGTAGAGCAGTAGGAGGAAGGAAAGTAGTTGAATTATAGGGATGGAAGGGAGGGAGGGAGGAAGAATGAAGGATGAAAGGAAGAATGGGATGAGGAGTAATGGGAACATGGTGTAAGGAAGGAGGAAGGACGGAGACGTTAGAGGAGAAAATTTGTCTTATCATGTTTATTAATTGTGTATGTCAGTAGATGGACATTAGATCATCTGTTGTTTTTTAAATAATGACAATTTGAATTATAGAAATGTTGCATAAATATTTTATATTTATGCTTGGATGACATTGTCAACATTGGTTTTTGCATATATGTTTGTAGGTGAACAAGATGGCCCTGAAAGAGAACTACAACAATGATCCTCTATGTTTGTAGGTGAACAAGATGGCCCTGAAAGAGAACTACAACAATGATCCTCTATGTTTGTAGGTGAACAAGATGGCCCTGAAAGAGAACTACAACAATGATCCTCTGTGTTTTGTGATCATTGACAAGATGCCAGGATCAGATCTGCAGCTGGTAGCGCAGGCCGCCACTCCCCAGATCCGGGATAACATGGTTGCCCAGATCCGCTCCCTTCTCGACATGCAAGGAGACTTCCTTCGGGGTGAGAAGGCAGTTTTCCCCTTAATTTAACCCAATCATTCACGCTGCACCGAACCAGTGATACAATATCTTTTTCAGTTCAGCACATCTCTGCAAAACTTAGCTGCCCGGATGATCCCGCAATACACTGCCATGTTTCCCGTTTTTCTACCTCCTCTCCCAATGTCTTCTTCCTGCCAGTTGTTGATGTCCCGCTCCCATCTTCTCCTTAGTCTTTCCTTTCCTCTCTTTCCGTCTTATTTGCCTTTTAGGATAGAATATCACTGATCCAAAATGTTTCCAGTGTCTGCTGATTGCTCAGTCCTGTGGTGTTTTTAGGTTTCAAATCACTGAATTTTGCAGTATTGTTATGAATGGAAACAGTGGCAGTGTTAACTGCAAATATTAAGTTTAATCATTGTTGGTCCTTTCACGATATTGCAATACGATGAACTGTCTTATAAATATTTTTATTAATTTTTATTTACAGACATAAAATCAGAGTGAGAAAACATCTCCTGTCTTGGAGGGAAACATCCAGTTAAAGCTGCTGATGGTTGTTCACATTCTCCACAATAAAAACGATTGTTCAGCACCATTTGCACGTAGTACAAGTCTGTAGTTTTGACTGTCCCTAGATACAGTTCTTTCTCAGCGTCGACATGTCATCTGTCTGTCCTGTCGACTCTGCACATCAGATTAGTTGAGGGAACAATCATGAGCTTCGGTGAACCCTAGGCTGTACGTAGGACCCAGTAATGAACTTTAGGTAACTTAGTTGGCACTGTCGTCTGGCTGTAGCTCTGACGAGTGTCGCGTCTGTCTGCTGTGTGACAATGTAGGGGACACTAGGGCTAGTCTCACCAGCTGGACACTTCAACATGTATGCTTATAAACACATGTTTTCTCGGTTTTCTATGTTTCTGTGATGTATCTGAATTTCATACCTCTCATTATTAAAGATGCAACCTCTTATCTTTAGGGTTCAATAACTTTAACTAGTGTCTATTTACTGCAGTTATTAAGCATGTATAGTATATATGTTTTAGTATCTATGTTACCCACATGTGATTTAATTAACATATTATGTCTGTTATCTATATACATGCTGTATACTGAATGTGTTGCCCCAACTATCGTATTTTCATTGGATGTTGAACACAATGGTTGAAATTAATAAAAGATAATGGTAAAATAATATTTGTTACGTGTGGTTCGTTAAAACAGCTCTAGAGTGGAAAATCGAATCAAATGACAGAATAGATCATATTTTATGCAGTATAATGTGATTTTCTGGTAAAGCAACCATGATGAAATGTTGTAATTTTGAGCCGTCACCTGCTGACTGCACTGTACTGTCAGATGAATGTTGTTACGTCTGTTCTGACTTGTGCGAGAAAACAAATAATAAACTGACAGTTTTCTGTCTTGTTTACAGCGTTGCAGTCGCCCATTGCCTACCAGAAGGAGCTCACGAAGGAATTGTAAGTGTCCTACCCATCTATACTCTATGTCACCAACACATTCCATGCCGTCCTTCAATGACAGCACAGGGGCATTATGTAGTTTGAGTTAACATTGAATAAATCATCAGCAAACACAGCAACTGTTAAGATGTGATCAGGTCCAGTGCTCAGAATGTAGGCACTTGTAGAGGAGTCAACTGCCAAGGACGAACAACTGTCAACGAAGCTGTTTGCCAGTAATGATCTTCACATGGAATCACTGTATTGTTTATAATTCTATATATAAATGTATATATATATATATATATAAACTATATTATATATATATATATATATATATATATATTGTATATATATAACATATATATACAATATATATATATATAATATAGTTTATATATATATATATACATTTATATATAGAATTATAAACAATACAGTTATATATATATATATATATATATATATATATATATATACAGTTATATATATATATTATATATATATATATATACAGTGTATATAAACTATATTATATATATATATATATAAAATATATATGTATATACATGTATATATATATATATATATATATATATATATATATACATTCTTACATAAGACTGATGCAGACAAATATTATTATGCAAACTATACAAACATGAATAATAAACTTTATTAAAAAATTAAACTGTTACTATATGTACTATTGTAGTATAACCATAAATATAACGATATGAATAATTATTTGTACCAAAATAAAATAACTTTTGTGATTTTGAAAGTTCTATTTTCAGAGGTCGTATATCCTATGACTCATAATGGAGTGGTCAGAAGCTGTATTTAGGAATATATATAAAAAATATATATATATATATATAAAATATATATATATATGTACAGAGAGTGTATATGTATACATATATTACAGTGCACACAGTGACTAAGTGTTCACTCTCCTGTAGGTCGGCGCCAGAGATGAGCAGCCTACACCGCAACTCAATGCTGCGTAAGACCCAGTCCCAGCCGCAGCCTTCCAAGACCAACACCCTGCCCCCGATGAGCTCCATCAAAGCCATCAAGCAGGAGTCACAGAAGCACTCCCGGTGCAAGTCGGTTCCCGGGCCCGCCGACAACGCCGTCAACCCGAAAAAGAAGGCTTCGGATGACACGAACAATAAGGACAAAAAAGCGGACAGCCGCAAATCGTCGGCGAACAGCTCACCAAAACCAAAGCGAACTATCTTCGAGGGTTTCCGCAACACGCTGCGGCCAAAGTCGAAAAGCCACGAGGCGAGCTGTGCGAGTCTGAAGGTGTCGGCCGCCGTCATCAGCACGACAAGTGTGTGCGGCGCGAGTGCTCAAGGAAGTAACAGTCTCCCCCTGGTGGGCGGCTCGGGACAACCTGTGGTCGCCATCGGTGGCGCCACCGTGGGCGCCGCGACCACATCACCGTTGCACAAAGTTTATGCAAGTGCGGCGCAGTCAACGCCGGACCTCGGCGGCATCGCGAGCGAGCAGTGTTGCAGTGGCACTTCGGAGCATAAGCCTCGGAGGGAGGCGAGTTCGAACAGTCAGGAGGACTCAGCCCCTGTAAGTGTGACAGACACAGCTCCGCCTGATTAGCTCCTAGTTGAACGCCCCCCAACTGGGGTGGGGCGGTGCGGTTCTTTTTTACTCGGACGTCGTCAATGTAAGCTTGTCCGAGAGACGGTTGTTTCTAAACAGTGGTGCCACCTTGTGTGTGAATGTCGTAGCAGGCTGCCGCGTGACTGGCAGGGAGGTGCTTGTGAATCTCTCGGCTTCACGGAGCAGAGCGATCGTATCAGCCTGACGAATATGTGACAAATTGCACGTGTGAAAGTGACAAACGTTGACACAAAGCGTGACCCCCATTCCCCTAGGAATTTGTCATGATGCCATCCTTGGGTGTCTCTAGGGAATTTATAAGAAGATATTCACATTCAGCTCATGTAATCAACTGCAGGACCTCCAGGAATTGGTGTCATGTGACCAGTTAGGCAGTGTCTGTAGTTGATCATGTGACTGCACAGGACCACCAGCTGTTTCTAGTCATTCGTGAAAGGGCGTAATTTTGACCTTAAGAATTCATTATCGGACCTTCATTGGGGTTCCTGTAGGTAACTTGCAGACTGCCTGTTGGTCCTGGGATTTAAAACAAATATCTGCAGCTGCTCCTAGCAGCATATTACACATCTGCTAGCTGGTCCCAGGTAATGATTATTGGTCCTCTGCCTTCACTGACAAAGTTATTACAGGTCCTGTTGGTCCCTGCAGTGTATCAAAGGTCCTCGTCATTGAAAGTGGATCTCTGTGTCATTCTCTCGTCTGGTTGGATGTTGATGTGAACGGGCTGAAGTCGGTAATCGTCACTCCACTGAATGTAGTCATTCGATTTGGTGGCAAGCCTTTCTGTTCCGTTTAGCGGTAACTGGGTGATGTATGTTTTATTTATTGGCAAAGCACAAAAGCTGCGGGTTCAGCCGTGGATAGCACGGCGACAATGGTGCGCTTACAGGCAAGCCAAATTCTGGTGAAACTAGTCAATTTTTATTTTATTTTCTTGTATTACCTTGCTGGGCCGCTCGAACAGGCGGGCTCAGTGGAGATAGCAATAAAGTTATGAAACTCTGTCTCGACGGAGAATACTTATAGAAACCACGGTTGAATTTATTTCCTTATTAAACCAGGAGACCACGCCCCATTTGAAGACACTCGTAAACAGGTTGTTTTAGTAAGAATTATTTGCAACATGCAAGCATCAGTAATCGTTTCTGTTGGTTTCTGTTTGATGTTTTTATGATTTACAAACAAACTCTCATCCAGAGCCGTTAAATTGACAGTTTCATCTTGATTTGCTTGTCATGTTTTGCAGTATTTTCATTTCCAAACAGGTTGGTTTTCTTTAGTTAAGCTGTTACATTTTGCGTTGTTCTGTTTTGTGTTCAGAAACTGCTATGCACATTATGTGTAATTTCCTGCTCTCCTCGTTCACGACTTGAAGTGAACCATAACACACACTTGCACATCTGTCATTTACATCACCATCCACGTTGATATCACCGCTTAACCTCCAGACATCTGCTATATACATCTGCTATATACATCTGCTATATACATCTGCTCTTGCTGACTCTGATTCATCTGGTCTGTCAACTACGCACTCGTCCATTTCACTCGTCGTTTCTGCAATTCACAGCCAGAATCAAACCAACACAGACAAAGAGTGTTTACGTAAGTTATTTACAGTTTTACAGTCAGAATCAAACCAACACAGACAAAGAGTGTTTACGTAAGTTATTTACAGTTTTACAGTCAGAATCAAACCAACACAGACAAAGGTTGTTTACGTAAGTTATTTACAGTTTTACTGTCAGAATTAAACCAACACAAACACAGCTTGCTTATACAAGTTTTTACAAAAAGTTCGCAGTCACAATTAAACATTAACACAAGTTTTACAGTCAGAATTAAACCAACACAAACACAGCTTGCTTATACAAGTTTTTACAAAAAGTTCGCAGTCACAATTAAACATTAACACAAGTTTTACAGTCACAATTAAACCAACACAAACACAGCTTGCTTATACAAGTTTTTACAAAAAGTTCGCAGTCACAATTAAACATTAACACAAGTTTTACAGTCACAATTAAACCAACACAAACACAGCTTGCTTATACAAGTTTTTACAAAAAGTTCACAGTCACAATTAAACATTAACACAAGTTTTACAGTCACACTTAAACCAACACAAACACAGCTTGTTTATGTGACAACAAGGACACGTTGTTTATCTATGTTATACAATCAGATTATCGAACCAATACAAATGCAGTTGTTTCAGATTTAACCAGACTACAAGATTGACACCCAGAGACGAAAACAAGTGGACAACCTACCCTGATACATTTAGTTGGCTTATCAAGAGTCCACTTTATTTTAATCTACGTATGCTTTTGTATATATAGCCCAACTACATTTATATGGTGATTTGTTTTGTAGTTTTTTTTAATATGAAGTTATACATTTATACACATATCAACAAATAAGCAATAATATATGGTTCTGGTTCTTGTATATTTACGTTTAGTGAATTTTTTCTAAGCTAAAGTTCCTCCAAAACTTGATTTTAAATTACTTATGTCTTTGGATTTGTGATTAAAATGTGTCCTGGAAATGTACATGATAAAACATTATGAAGTTAGCTATTATTATTAGAATTCTAAGTTGAAGTGTATGTTCACAGCACAGGTTATAGTGTCGAGTTACAGGATAATTATTAAGTTTGAACACAAACTAAATGTGTAGGCACATGTAACTGTTTAATAATAATGGGATCTGTTCAGCTGCTGATCAAGTTAGATTGTTTTCAGGCTAGTGTAGTCTTGAAAAATGTTCAGACTTCTGTTACAAATAACAAATTATATACACATAAAATAGCCGATAGTAACAGGTGAATAAAGTACAGTGATTAGAAGTCTCAGTCACACTACAGCTGCTACACAGCACAGCAAACTCACACACGACGCGTGGAAGACATGTTACATACATAGTGTACTATACAACTACAGACAAATGCTGACGACAAATACCTCTATCACTCGACAGCTCACTCGACTTTCTTCATTCGCATTATAAATCAACATTGTCCTTCCCAGCATCCTCCTCTGACCTCTCCAATGTCACCTCTGACCTCCCTAAGGTCACCCCACAATGCACCTCTCAGTGTCCATCCCTGGGGAAGCTCTCAAAACCTCTGGGGCAGTTTATTGGACTACTCCGACACCAGACCCGAAGTTATCTCCACAGTATAGCACATGTTTCCTAAATCCACCGGGAACCCACAGTTTACCAGGGCTACCTGTAATGTAAACATCTGACATACCTAGTAACAATGTTAAACATCCTATGTACCTAGTAACGAACATTGTCAACCATTAGTGGATCAGATTACCTTCCAAATAATTTGGTTTAAATTTTCACTGATGCACAGTCGTGAACACCAGAATGGCTTGTGTCACATGATGCTGGTCATGTGACATCGTAGTGACGCAAGCCACTCTGCCAACAGAGACCATGAATATACCAAATAAGAGTCTGTTTTTGAGTTTTTCTCAGGTAATTTCAGACACCATTGAAATATGCCAAGAAAATAATATTCAAAAACTCTAACATATTGCGATTAGGCAACCTTGGACCCTGTCACTTCCACAAAGTGTTTACAGTGCCTTATCAAATTCTGGTTATTATCCCCATCTGCTTTACTACAGCCCCAAGATGTCACTCCTCCCATCAGGGATTGTTCTAACCCCCAAGGTTTGTTCCATCCCCCAGGGAGTGTTCCATACCCCAGGATATTACCCCCCTCCCAATAACCAGGGATTGCTCATGCCTCCCCCTCCAGAATTGCACCAACTCAAAGGTAGTGCCTACCCTCCCTACGGATTGTCACAACTCCCCAGGGATTGTTGCAATCCACCATGGGTTGCTTTATCCCCCAGTGATCCCCCCCAGGAGCGGACACTGCTAGGTGGGTGTGAGTGAGTAGCGGGGTAGTGAGTGCCTGTTGGTTTGGTCTCAGACGTCTGCGATGGCGAAGGTCCTGAGTGACTACATGGCCCAGAAGGAGGACGAGATCTCTGTGAGCCGCAGCGAGACGGTCCAGGTGCTGTCCTCCGACCAACACAACATGTGCTTCGTGCATCGGGCCGCCTCCGAGTCAAGCCCCGCGGCCGAGGGCTGGATCCCGGGGCACATACTAGGGCACAAGGAGGGAGACAACGGGTTCAGGTGGGTCACACACAGGGTCGACTTAACCCCACCCCAGTAGATTACTGTGTGCTATTTATTAAGGACGCACATTTTAGTATCTTACCATAGAATCTTGGTTACTGCCATAGCTTTTAGTAGCTTACGGTGTATAACTTATTTAAAACCACAGCTTTTAGTAGCATACTGTATGTAACTTATTTGACGCCACAACTTTTAGTAGCTTACTGTATGTAACTTATTTGACGCCACAGTTTTTAGTAGCTTACTGTATGTAACTTATTTGACGCCACAGCTTTTAGTAGCTTACTCTATGTAACTTATTTGACGCCACAGCATTTAGTAGCTTACTCTATGTAACTTATTTGACGCCACAGCTTTTAGTAGCTTACTGTATGTAACTTATTTGACGCCACAGCTTTTAGTAGCTTACTCTATGTAACTTATTTGAATCCACAGCTTTTAGTAGCTTACTGTATGTAACTTATTTGACGCCACAGCTTTTAGTAGCTTACTGTATGTAACTTATTTGACGCCACAGCTTTTAGTAGCTTACTGTATGTAACTTATTTGATGCCACAGCTTTTAGTAGCTTACTGTATGTAACTTATTTGAATCCACAGCTTTTAGTAGCTTACTGTATGTAACTTATTTGACGCCACAGCTTTTAGTAGCTTACTGTATGTAACTTATTTGACGCCACAGCTTTTAGTAGCTTACTGTATGTAACTTATTTGAATCCACAGCTTTTAGTAGCTTACTGTATGTAACTTATTTGACGCCACAGCTTTTAGTAGCTTACTGTATGTAACTTATTTGACGCCACAGCTTTTAGTAGCATTCCATATATTAGCGTTTTATATCGCATGGTACTATAATTAACTAAATAGCTGTTGGACAACAGGTTTAAATAGGTGCCTTCAGTAGCGTTTTGTTTGTTATGTATTTGAGACCTGAGCATTTAGTAGCTTATTGCATATATGCTGTTGACAGTGCTACTGGCTTTAATAGCATACCATATCTGTTCTCACTAATGCCATCCCCTTCCAATAGCAAACTGTATTCCTGCTGCAGCTTTATACAATGTATAATATTAATAACATAACTGTATGGTGTCTAAAACATGCTGCACCCTTTAGTACTTGAACATTGTAGTCTCTCTCTATGTAATACAACAGTGTTTAGTAAATTAGTAGCATATTGTATATTTTATTACCAACGCTACAGCGTACCATGTGTATGTTAGTAACACATTGTCTATTCAGTAACTAACACCATTGCCTTTAGTAACTGATCATTGGCCACTGCCATTAGGAACATGTTGTATTGATGAGTACAGTGTGAGTTGTGTTCTCCTGTTTAGGAAGTCTTGGCACCTCAAAGTGAAGAAGATGAGTTTCAAGAAGGAGTCGGGTGGCCGAGGCGGGAGTCTGGACCGGGAGAGTCAGAGCGTGAAGGTAGCTGAATAAACTACAAATGCACTTTATTCACCACCAGTCACACGGTCTCACACTGTTTCTAGCCAGGCCGCGGCACAGGTACAGCTCGACACTCTCCACTTAGTGACACGTGTCAGTCCTGTGTCCTCGTGTCAAACCTTGGACAACTTCATTCACTGCTCCAGTTCACATAGCTATATGAACGAGCATCTGGCTATAGACAGTGGTGGATATTTGTGTATAAATAGACTTGATGCATGTGTGGCTGGGTGTTTCCCAACAAAGACAAGGTAGTGTTCATTTGTACAGGTCTGCCAGGGAGAGTAAAGTGTAAAGCACTTTGATCACTGGATACTGCACTGTATAAGAACTTACCTTTACACCATACCACTGCACTGGTGGATATAAGAACTTACCTTTACACCATACCACTGCACTGGTGGATATAAGAACTTACCTTTACACCATACCACTGCACTGGTGGATATAAGACCCCCTTTTATGCACAAAAAACCCACCATACCACAGCACTGGTGGATATAAGAACTTGCTTTACACCAAACCACTGCACTGGTGGATATAAGAACTTACCTTTACACCATACCACTGCACTGGTGGATATAAGAACTTGCCTTTACGCCATACCACTGCACTGATGGATATAAGAACTTGCCTTTACACCATACCACTGCACTGGTGGATATAAGAACTTGCCTTTACACCATACCACTGCACTGGTGGATATAAGAACTTGCCTTTACGCCATACCACTGCACTGATGGATATAAGAACTTGCCTTTACACCATACCACAGCACTGATGGATATAAGAACTTGCCTTTACACCATACCACTGCACTGGTGGATATAAGAACTTGCCTTTACGCCATACCACTGCACTGGTGGATATAAGAACTTGCCTTTACGCCATACCACTGCACTGGTGGATATAAGAACTTACCTTTACACCATACCACTGCACTGGTGGATATAAGAACTTGCCTTTACGCCATACCACTGCACTGGTGGATATAAGAACTTGCCTTTACACCATACCACTGCACTGGTGGATATAAGAACTTGCCTTTACGCCATACCACTGCACTGGTGGATATAAGAACTTACCTTTACACCATACCACTGCACTGGTGGATATAAGAACTTGCCTTTACACCATACCACAGCACTGGTGGATATAAGAACTTGCCTTTACACCATACCACTGCACTGGTGGATATAAGAACTTGCCTTTACACCATACCACTGCACTGGTGGATATAAGAACTTGCCTTTACGCCATACCACTGCACTGATGGATATAAGAACTTGCCTTTACACCATACCACTGCACTGGTGGATATAAGAACTTGCCTTTACGCCATACCACTGCACTGATGGATATAAGAACTTGCCTTTACGCCATACCACTGCACTGATGGATATAAGAACTTGCCTTTACACCATACCACAGCACTGGTGGATATAAGAACTTGCTTTACACCATACCATGCTGGTGGATATAAGAACTTGCCTTTACGCCATACCACTGCACTGATGGATATAAGAACTTGCCTTTACACCATACCACAGCACTGGTGGATATAAGAACTTGCCTTTACACCATACCACTGCACTGGTGGATATAAGAACTTGCCTTTACGCCATACCACTGCACTGATGGATATAAGAACTTGCCTTTACACCATACCACTGCACTGGTGGATATAAGAACTTACCTTTACACCATACCACTGCACTGGTGGATGTAAGAACTTGCCTTTACACCATACCACTGCACTGGTGGATGTGTAAGAACTTGCCTTTACACCATACCACTGCACTGGTGGATATAAGAACTTACCTCTACGCCATAGCACTGCACTGGTGGATATAAGAACTTACCTTTACGCCATACCACTGCACTGGTGGATATAAGAACTTACATTTACGCCATACCACTGCACTGGTGGATATAAGAACTTACCTTTACACAATACCACTGCACTGGTGGATATAAGAACTTACCTTTACACAATACCACTGCACTGGTGGATATGAGAACTTACCTTTACGCCATACCACTGCACTGGTGGATATAAGAACTTACCTTTACACAATACCACTGCACTGATGGTAGATTTGTTTAAGATGATAGTCATATTGATATAATATCATATTGGTATATTAACATAACCAACTTGGTCATGATTGTACATAGATTTACTTACTTGCTGGGTACAGACTGACATGTTTAGCTATAAATCACTACCAGGGTTTGTTTTAATTCATTTAGTTAATTTGTTTATATATTATGTTTCAGTGTTATGCATCTGTTTAAAATGTGAAACATTTAAAAAGTAGATTTCTAGTTTTCATTACGATTTCAGATAATCCAGTCTGATCTTGTCTTTGCAGTTGGTCAACCCTGACCTTGTCTACGAAGTGGCGCCACTGGTCAAGCGCGACCTCTCCGGTGTAATGGTAGAGGTCGGTGGGACGGCTGTATTCATGTGTCGAATGTGCGGTCGACCGCGACCAACGGTGACATGGTGTGGACCAAACCAAGTGGAACTAGTCACTGGACCACGGGTGGCATTCTCATACACAGATGATGGGACAGCCACACTACAGGTGAGGGTATAGGGGGCTGGTGATGGGTGTAGGGGGCTGGTGATGGGTATGGGGGCTGGCTGGTGATGGGTGTAGGGGGCTGGTGACAGGTATGGGGGCCTGTGGTGGGTGTAGGGGGCTGGTGACGGGTATGGGGGCCTGTGATGGGTGTAGGGGGCTGGTGACGGGTGTGGGGGCCTGTGATGGGTGTACGGGGCTGGTGACGGGTATGGGGGCCTGCGATGGGTGTAGGGGGCTGGTGACGGGTATGGGGGCCTGTGATGGGTGTACGGGGCTGGTGACGGGTATGTGGGCCTGTGATAGGTAGGGGAAGAGGGCTGGAGGGGCAGCAGGGGATATATGAGATGGTAGCTGCCTACTGAGGGGACAGATGATGTATCTAGGGGGCTGATCGGTGGGGGGAGGCTGGAGGGAAGGTAGGGACAGATGAGTCTATGGGGCAAGGCCACGGGAAAGAGAGACAATTATTTCTTGTATACAAATAATGGTATTGTGTCCGATTAAATATAATATGCATAGTGACAACTTAATTGATATTTAAAAACAACTTTGATGGTGCACAACCAAAGCCCTTTATAAATCTGTGTGGTGTGGTGTGTCAGTGCATTGGCCAGTATGGCTTTTGGTACAACCTGTTATTAAATATTTTTCATTTACTTTATCCAATCATTTGATTTATTTAAATGTGCTTCTAATAAGAGTTACCTATTCAGAGTTACCTATTCGGTGTAGCGAAAAAGCATGACAGTTTTCTTGTATTAAAAATATGTGCTGTCATTTTTAGACAGTTCCTAACTGTTCTTATTCTCTGTATGTGTAGCTTCGACAGGTGCGCCGGGACGAGGCAGGGATGTACACCTGTCTGGCCCGCAGCGAGGTGGGGACCGTCTCAACATCTGCCAGACTGACAGTAGTAGGTAAGAGACTGGTCATAAATCACATGACATCATGTGACAATGCAGGCATTGTGATTTGACACAATTGTTACTTTCGTGGGTGGTTTTCTGAGCTTGGTTTCTAAGGATTTAAGCACAATAGAAGTTACCTAATTATTAAAAAAAAAATTATAGTTAACTCACAGTATAAACTAATGCAACAGGTACAGAAATATAGGTTCTAGGGCAGAGTATAATTGGCAGGTATACAGTGAAACCTCCCTTTATGGTCACCTCAGTACTGCAACCACCTTCCAGTTAAGTCCACCCTGGGACAGTTCCAAATTATATTTGTAGCAGTGAACTATAAGACATAAATCTTGCTAATACGGTCACCTTTCCATTCAGGTCATTTGTGCCAGCTCCCTAGGCCTACCATAATTACAAAGTTGCACTCCACTTTTAATAATTGGGTTTAATAATAATTTGATTTGTTTGCAGTTGTAGTACGATCCATCATAATGCTAAACATTTGTTGCAACCTTCATATAATATTATGTATATATGTTTTTGGCAGATAATTCAGCTGGTCCTGGCAGACCAGTGGTCACTCGACAAGGAGTGGACAGTGTCCTGCTAGACTGGGGGGCAGCACCCCCATCTCTCACAGTCCATGGCTACAGTGTCCAGTTCTTGGAGACAGGTACTGTATCGTCCGTCACCCAGTTAGTTCAGAATTAACTAAAAATGGGCACAGTTCAGTTGAAGGGTCCAGTAAGTCACTGTCTGCCTGCGTCACCGTCACGATTGTGTGTCACTTCCACCAAGCTGTACTAGTGATGTTGACACTAGTTATTTTTATGGACTACATTAACATTTGGAACACTTTTATTATGAATAAATCTCTTCAGTATTGTACCACTTTGCACATCTTTACAAAAATCAAATGTCTGCATAACCAGTAACATAGATTGTGCATTCTTTTTTTGCTTTGAATCTGTTGTTATATTATTGTCCCTTTTTATATTTGTATGATTTGTTATAGTTGTATCATACATTTATTTAAAGAGAGTTTTTATTAACACACATGCATTGGTCATGTAATTTTGTTTTATGATACACTTATAATTTATTAAGTAATTAACTACCCCCCGGTAGTTAGAATTTTATGACGGTTCTGTTTGTGTTCACAATTTATGATTTTGTTACAACTTGAGCACACGAATACGGAATATAAGCATATATAAGACACTTGTTACACTACTGTAATGAATATTACTTTAATATACAGGACATTAGCAATAAAGATTAATAGTATTACTACTACAGCCACGTGATGTCAACTAAGTAAAACATTCCCACAAATGGTTGTTCATTTACACATTTTGCCTTATGTTTTTGTCATAAAGAAAATGGTTTGAGGGCCTAAATGTCAACAATGTATATACATATATAGATGTACACTTTCAGGGTCTTCCGAGTGGCAGACCGCTGCATCCCTCGGACCCATTTCTAGTCACATGATCACTGGGTTAAGGCCTGGCTTCACGTACCAGTTCCGCATCGTCGCGAACTGTCATGATCGTATCGTCGCAAGTTGCCCCTCCGACCCCATCACCATGACACCTGGTGGGTAACTCACGTGACACTTGGACACTTGACTTCCTACACGAAGCTAGGGTTAGGGTTAGGGCTAACCTGACCAAACAAACAGTGAGATCTAAAACAGTTGCCATACAAGGTAGACACCTTGAAGTGAACAAGGAAGCTTTTGGGTCCTTGCAAGTTTTATGCTGATCATAACTTTAAGAGAGATTCAAATATATTTGTCGTACTTTTTCAAGCATATTCACACTTCTTCATCTCCCACATCTACCTCCATGACAGGTCTAGCTGAACGCATTTGAGCCAGTCTCTCATCTGTTGGGTTTAGTAATAATTTGATTTGTTTGCAGTTGTAGCCCTGAAGTACGATCCATCATAACGCTAAACATTTGTTGCAACCTTCATATAATATTATGTATATATGTTTTTTGGCAGACCAGGCCCAGAGACCATTTCACTAATGTTGTTAAGAACTCATAAACCAAATTTTGCATCTTAAAATCAAGTTTGACCCTGAACGGTGATCTTGGCTACATGAAAACTGTCAACACCATGATACGCCAATGACACATTGTCATGGAAATAGTAACCAAGGTACCATAGCAAAGCTAATAGAGATTTGTGTTTGGAAAAATACCTTTAATTTAACAACAGATTTTGTTTAAGGATGAATTTTCCTGCGCTCTTTATCTTAGTGGAATGGTCCCCAGGGGACCACAGTTGATAGATGTTGACCATTTATTTATAGTCATGTGTCAGAACAACGTCCTTTCTGATATCTCAGCTACACTGTCTTCCAGTAATTTTGCTTTGTGTCCTCTATTTCTAGGCTAGTTCTCCTGTTAAAACAAAGTACTTCAGTAGATATTTTTACCATAACTATTTAAGCCATTCATGCTAGCCTGGTGGCATGTGTTCATGGTAAAAGGTAACATGAATAATTGTGGTATTATGTTACTAACAGACTCGAGTGAGGATGAGGGTGACCTCCAATGGCTGAAGACGTTTCAACAAGACTATGTAGAAGTCGGTGAACTTGCCAGGTGAGTAACTCATCAAGACAAACAGTGGCCAGTTCTAGTGTGTACAGTCACTTTTTAGACAGTCAAATTTATAGATACAATTAATTGTCCCGTTTGATTTAGACCACAGCTCTAACAAAATATTTTTTATTTACATTTAATTCTTATGGGCTCTTATAGATTTGACATTGACTAGTTCTGACTGCAAATTGGGACAAAATACAAATGATTCATTGAACTCACTGATAATAATTAGCCTATTGGAATGCAATAGGCTAGTTTTTTTATTACTATATCCAGCATTAATTACTGTGTAAGTGTATTTCCAGGACCAGCCCATTCATAGGTCCATACAAACATTGTAAAAGTGTATGGAATCAACATTTTAAAATATATATATATATATATACCGGTATATATGTAAATATGATATTATATTAACATTAACATTTAAAAGATTGCATGTTTAGTAATTAAGATACCTATTTGTAACATATTAAGACATGTATGTAAACTATTCTGGTATAAAAGAATTAAACTTTAGAATTATGATATAATTTTAAAATAAAAAATAAATAAAACATAACAGCTATTAAATAAGTTAATCGATTAAAACAGTTAATCAATTAATTCATGAGATATATGCTCGTAAAAGTGTCATAGAGGACAGTTCCTCAGTGGAAGGTAGCCAGTTTAAACAAGTGAGTTTTTAAGGACAGTCTTGCATCTAGTTAGAATCAAGACTGTTAGTACCACCTGCAGTGATACGTGTTTCCTGAAACTGATTCTTTCAGTCACTTTCAGTCACTTGTCCCACGGTTGTTGTTGTCAGGGGCAGGTTTTCTCTCGTCAAGAAGTGTGTCCACCGTATGTCCGGTCAAGAAGTAGCCGCTAAGATGGTCAGTAAGCGGCTAGTGGGGCGTGCCGACGCCGCCATGGAGTGCAATGTTCTCCTGGGCCTCCAGCACAGCGCCCTCTTGCAGCCGTTGTCACTGTACGAGACCGCAACTAGTCATGTGATCATTCTGCCGCTGTGAGTGTTTGTGTGTTACAGCGTTTGTTTTGTGTATGTTTTCTTATGATGGATAATGACTTTATGGTAGTATTTTTGGCATAATTCTAAGATGTATTATCTGCAAGAGTTTTGTATGCGTCTGTTAATTATTTCAACTCAAGGAACTTAAAATAATATTTCTTCAGTGCGTGTGTCTTCTAAGTCAGGCTATGTGAGATAGTGTTACATTTTTATGTTAGAAGGATCAGATGTTGCATAGTCATGAACTTGTGTTTACAGTGATTACAACAGCAAATTTACTAATTATCTTCAGTGCCAAACAAGTACATGGTTATCAACACAAATTAAGAAGTAATGTTTACCAGAAAAATCAGTAAGATAAAAAAGCTCTAGCAGTGAATGAGTTGTACAGAGTTGACGTAGCAACCAAGAAAGCTTGAGGTATGACATTTGACGTATGACAGTAAGCCGTGAGGCTGCAACTGACACTGTGTGGGATCTATTGCAGGCTGCCAGCAGGACGACTGTTTGAATTGATCTGTAGTCGTGATCACTTTGACGAACTCGAAGCCGCCAGTTGCATTGACCAGCTGCTGGACGTTGTCCAGTACCTACACAACTGTCGTATCGCACACCTTGACATCAAGGTAGGGGGCAGCACCACAGGTTCAGGTGGTGAGAAAAAAGTAGCCATACTAGACATAATGATCAATCTTACAGTAGCATCCATGAATGTTCATCTCTGAGTTAGGAATACAGTCAAAAATCACCTGCGTAGTGCAGTCACCTTGCAGTTATGAACCTTAGAAACATTCGAAACTGTTTCTATAAGAATAAAATAGAGCAAAATTATTCCTGCCATTACAGTCACCTCCCATTCAGGTCACTGGTGCAGTCCCAGGTTGGGATAAAAAGTAAAGCTCCAATCTTACTTTCTATCACACTACCGGTAATTATTTTCATAACAGGTGGCAATTGTGAGCATTTTATTTTCATTGCAGCCCGAGAATCTCATGGTAGACATCTTGAACACATCATCGAGAGTGAGGCTCATAGACTTTGGTGACGCACGACACATTAGCAATGGCTACTACGTTCACAGCCTCGTTGGAAGTCCAGAGTTTGCATCGCCAGAACTCGTCAACGGCTTACCTATTGGTCTCGCCACTGACATCTGGTGAGTGGTATTGCAACTATACTACCACTGCTAGAGTAAGAATCATAATAATAAATAAATAAACTCTATACAGGATACAGATTAGACAGGCCACAATATCAGAAGACAGTTGAAGATAATTCCCAACCATGTTCAGAATTGTTTGCACCATGAAAACATGCCGGAGTACTGCACAAAACTACAATGTGCTGTTGGCCACCTGTCCATAACAATGACTGAATATAAAGCTCACTTGAAAGTTCCAAATGACTTCCTATTTGAAGGCAATGCCTACTGTCTCTCCATAATGGCAGCCCCACTATTACATGTAACAGTCGGTTAATTTGGACTGAACCATTTATGGGCAACCAACTGAAATACTATGTCAATGCAATCTCAGACCAGTCATAGGTTCTGTGGACATCAATGGCAGATCATAAATGATGTGACAAAGTAAATGATGTGACAAAGTAAATGATGAGACAAAGTAAATGATGTGATAAAGTAGCTTTCAAAGTTCTCTAATGAATGCGTCCCAGAGAAGCTGAGTTAGTGTGTAAACGAATCACTTTGGATGGTCCTATTGACTAGATATTGTGTTATATAAGAACTTGTCTAAGTGCGATGTCTCTTGTTTCCCTGCCACACAGTTTGTCAGAAGTCAGCCAACAGTTTGTACGTTAACATAGATGAGAAACCATTTGTATCTTCTGCTGTTGCTGTGTTGAATGCAGCCCTGAAGTAACCTGCGAGAAGTCTACATGCATGTCTACATTATGCCTCAGAATCTTCTACGTATACTGGGTGTAGACAATGTGACATGTCTGGTTTTCTTTTTACAGCACTCTCTTGTTATATACATTTTACTCTACTTGTAAACATCACAACGTGTCGGGAGGTGTGTGGGCAGGCACACTGAGATTGTGTTTTGGTGCATGTATTATTTATTTATTATCATTATTATTAATGTTAAAAATGTTGTCATTGACACAGTCAGTGGACGAGTGTGAAGACAATGTTCTGTCTTAAGATGTACAGTTTTAAGACAGTCACGAAAGTATTATTTGATTTGACGTTAATGTTACCTATCTACCCCTCCCGCAGGAGTATAGGGGTGATTGTGTATGTGCTCCTGAGTGGGGCGTCTCCCTTCCTGGACGAGAGCACAGAAGAGACGTGCTCTAACATCGCCCGGTGCGACTACAGCTTCCCCGACGACTACTTCGCCGGGGTCTCCCAGGACGGCCGCGACTTCATCAACTCTCTCCTCGTGGTTGAACCAAGGTGAGGGCAACTCAGACAAACAGATACACTTGTTGTAGTTTTTTAACTAACAAGATTACACATATTCGGAAGGGTTAACTTGGTAGTTCGGAGGTGGTATCGTAATAAATATTAACACTACAGTTTGATGTAGTGTTTGTAAATCATTACATAAATTTATGGAACATCTAGTATCGCAGAAAACATGGAAACATTTAAACGATCATCAATGTATTCATATATATAAATATATATATATATATATATAATTTTTTATTATGCATACAGATGAGAGGGAATTTCAACAAGCAGGAATGACAAAATCACAGGATCATCTTGTTTTGTCATAGATGACCCTCTGAAAAATTTGGCACCAGAGATTATTATGCTAGCTCCATTATCATTTGAATCGTAACTGTTTAATGCAACAATATTATTTCCAAGAACTGACTGCTCCCTTACTAACGGGCTGCTCCCTTGCAGTGGCCGACCATCGGCTCAGACGTGTCGCGAGCACGTGTGGGTGAAGAAGCCCTATGTGGTCCACACCTCACCCGCCCACACCAAGCCTATCACGACTGCTCGCCTTGCTGACTTTGTGGAACGACGAAGACATCAGGTACAAATCACAGTAGCTAGTTAATCCATTGATGAAAAGACTAGAATTTGAATTTGTTCTGGTTGAACTGATTGGTTCAGTTTGGTTGAAAAAGTGAATTTTCTTCTCACGTTTTATAGGCAGTTCCATTGTGTTAATATAATGTCATAATGATGTGTTTGAATTTTTTTATCTTGAGTTGTTCAATCACTGTGCACTACTTGCTGTTAACACAAAATAGGGCCCATTGGGTGTGTGCACGTGTGCACGTGTGCACGTGTGCATGTATGCGCGTGTGGGTGTGTGTGTGAATGTATGAGTGTGTGTGACTGTATGAGTGTGTGGAGTGTGTGAGTGGTGTGTGAGTGTGTGTGAGTGTGTGTGTGTGTGTGTGACTGTATGTGTGTGTGTGTGTGTGTGTGTGATGTATGGTGTGTGTGTGTGTGTGTGTGTGTGTGTGTGTGTGTGTGTGTGTGTGTGTGTGTGTGTGTGTGTGTGTGTGTGTGTGTGTGTGTGTGTATGCGTGCATCTGTGATATTGAACATCCCACTCATGCACTTTAGTTGCTGGTGGCCTTGTTTACACACTGGCGCTTGATGCAATCCACTAACACACTTGCATTCCTGGAAAACCCTGCTTACACACTTGAGCTACCCTCACATTATCAGTGTATCCCACTAACACACTTGAGCTACTGATCTGTCACACTTACACATTGAGGCTGTCCTTTTACACACTAAGGCTACTGAGCAGGTTCACTGACACAGTTTGCCTCCCGAACCACCCCACTTACACACTTATTATACATACGCAAACATTCCACTAACACACTTGATTTATGCACACTAACCTGTTGTCTCTGTGTTGCCGTGCAGTCTGAGTTGTTGGAGTCAGATGGTGAGTCGCATCATTTAGTCGTCTTTGTCTCCTAGGATGGATGTTGTCTTGCTATGAGGATTTCAGTCGTATGCGATTTTGTCGCGTCTTGAGTGAACTCAATCAGATTTGTGCCATGTTGATGGAAATAGAGTGATGGTTACTGTTGTGTTTATCGTACAGACGACAATGAGTGTTGTGTTTGTAAATGTGTCGTCTGTCCGTGTTGATATTGTGAATGTGTGGTAGAATGTTTCTTGCATGACGTGACTGAGTGAGGTTTAACAAAGTTATCTGAAACGTTGTTCACCGGATGCATGGATGTTGTACAAAATTTCATTTGATGAAAACAACATTAGAATGCATAATGTTATTACACCACATCCAATATAATTTATAATAAGTACAACATTTTTCATCCTGTTGTACATTCACTTTGAGCTCCTCTGCGCTTGATTTCTTACTGTAATGTTATACTGTATTTTGTGACATTTGTATCTGTTGTGGTTGTTGAGATGTAGTTGCATGGTCCAACTTTGCTCGTGTAGCATGCAGACTGGGTCCTCTTCAGTATTGCCACAGACAGCCTGTAATTGTATGTTGTGCACTATACGGACATATTACTGTATTCCATCAGTTCAATATGTTTGATAGTCATGTATCAAACTGGTTTATTACAAAATAAAACATACCTACCAAGGTAGTAAATAATCTTTTTTAAATATGTACTCTTGTACATAATGACAGTTGCATCGCCAGAAAATGGCGTCTATTACAGAATAACATGCTTGCCCTATGTTACAAAATGATGTGTTATCATACATGTATTATGTTACAAAATGACATGTGTCATCAGTGTATGACCTATGTTACAAAATGACAATTTATGACTTCTGTTACATAGTGACATATATGTCGTCAGAGTATGACCTGCGTTACAGATTGACCTGTGTTATCAGTGTGTGACCTTTTTAACATAATGACAGTTTATGATTTTGTTGGTACTGTTACTGGGTCCATTGGACTTGAATGAATGGTGTGTGTCATCAGTGCTTGAACTATGTTACAGAATGACATGTGGGTCATCAGGTGCTTGAACTATGTTTCAGAATGACATGTGTGTCATCAGTGCTTGAACTATGTTACAGAATGACATGTGTGACATCTGTGCTTGAACTATGTTACAGAATGACATGTGTGACATCTGTGCTTGAACTATGTTACAGAATGACATGTGGGTCATCAGTGCTTGAACTATGTTACAGAATGACATGTGTGTTATCAGCGCTTGAACTATGTTACAGAATGACATGTGTGTCATCAGTGCGTGAACTATGTTTCAGAATGACATGTGTGTCATCAGTGCTTGAACTATGTTACAGAATGACATGTGTGACATCTGTGCTTGAACTGTTACTGGGTCCATTGGACAGAATGACATGTGTGTTATCAGTGCTTGAACTATGTTACAGAATGACATGTGTGTCATCAGTGCTTGAACTATGCTACAGAATGACATGTGTGTCATCTGTGCTTGAACTATGTTACAGAATGACATGTGTGTTATCAGCGCTTGAACTATGTTACAGAATGACATGTGTGTTATCAGCGCTTGAACTATGTTACAGAATGACATGTGTGTCATCAGTGCTTGAACTATGCTACAGAATGACATGTGTGTCATCTGTGCTTGAACTATGTTACAGAATGACATGTGGGTCATCAGCGCTTGAACTATGTTACAGAATGACATGTGTGTTATCAGTGCTTGAACTATGTTACAGAATGACATGTGGGTCATCAGCGCTTGAATTATGTTACAGAATGACATGCATGTCATCAGTGCTTGAATGCTACAGAATGACATATGGGTCATCAGCGCTTGAACTATGTTACAAAATGACATGTGTCATCAGTGTATGACCTGACAATTTATGACTTCTGTTACATAGTGACATATATGTCATCAGAGTATGACCTGTGTTACAGATTGACCTGTGTTATCAGTGTGTGACCTTTTTAACATAATGACAGTTTATGATTTTGTTGGTACTGTTACTGGGTCCATTGGACTTGAATGAATGGTGTGTGTCATCAGTGCTTGAACTATGTTACAAAATGACATGTGGGTCATCAGCGCTTGAACTATGTTACAAAATGACATGTGTCATCAGTGTATGACCTGACAATTTATGACTTCTGTTACATAGTGACATATATGTCATCAGAGTATGACCTGCGTTACAGATTGACCTGTGTTATCAGTGTGTGACCTTTTTAACATAATGACAGTTTATGATTTTGTTGGTACTGTTACTGGGTCCATTGGACTTGAATGAATGGTGTGTGTCATCAGTGCTTGAACTATGTTACAAAATGACATGTGGGTCATCAGCGCTTGAACTATGTTACAAAATGACATGTGTCATCAGTGTATGACCTGACAATTTATGACTTCTGTTACATAGTGACATATATGTCATCAGAGTATGACCTGTGTTACAGATTGACCTGTGTTATCAGTGTGTGACCTTTTTAACATAATGACAGTTTATGATTTTGTTGGTACTGTTACTGGGTCCATTGGACTTGAATGAATGGTGTGTGTCATCAGTGCTTGAACTATGTTACAAAATGACATGTGGGTCATCAGCGCTTGAACTATGTTACAAAATGACATGTGTCATCAGTGTATGACCTGACAATTTATGACTTCTGTTACATAGTGACATATATGTCATCAGAGTATGACCTGCGTTACAGATTGACCTGTGTTATCAGTGTTGACCTTTAACATAATGACAGTTTATGATTTGTTGGTATGACCATGGACAATGAATGTGTTTCATCAGTGCTTGAACTATGTTACAAATGACATTGTGTATGTTACTATGTTAAAATGACATGTGTGTCATCAGTGCTTGAACTATGTTACAGAATGACATGTGTGTCATCAGTGCTTGAACTATGTTACAAAATGACATGTGTCATCAGTGTATGACCTGACAATTTATGACTTCTGTTACATAGTGACATATATGTCATCAGAGTATGACCTGCGTTACAGATTGACCTGTGTTATCAGTGTGTGACCTTTTTAACATAATGACAGTTTATGATTTTGTTGGTACTGTTACTGGGTCCATTGGACTTGAATGAATGGTGTGTGTCATCAGTGCTTGAACTATGTTACAAAATGACATGTGTGTCATCAGTGCTTGAACTATGTTACAGAATGACATGTGTGTCATCAGTGCTTGAACTATGTTACAAAATGACATGTGTGTTATCAGCGCTTGAACTATGTTACAAAATGACATGTGTGTCATCAGTGCTTGAACTATGTTACAGAATGACGTGTGTCATCAGCGCTAGAACAATGTTACAGAATGACACGTGTGTCATCAGTGCTTGACCTTTGTTACAGAATGTCATGTGTGTCATCAGTGCTTGACCTTTGTTACAGAATGACACATCAGCAGTGCTTGACCTTTGTTATAGAATGACACGTGTGTCATCAGTGCTTGACCTCTGTTACAGAATGACACATCAGCAGTGCTTGACCTTTGTTATAGAATGACACGTGTGTCATCAGTGCTTGACCTCTGTTACAGAATGACGTGTGTCATCAGTGATTGACCTCTGTTACAGAATGGGGACACGTGTGTCATCAGTGCTCGACCTCTGTTACAGAATGACATGTTTGTCATCAGTGCTTGACCTCTGTTACAGTATGACACGTATGTCATCAGTGCTTGACCTCTGTTACAGAATGACACGTGTGTCATCAGTCCACCGAAGCAGCATTACCACTACTGAGATTCTCCGGCCAAGTATCACTACAACTTTGACCATTGGTCACTCTTGACCAACATGCAGTAGTCAGCTTGCTCAAACTCGGACAGTTTGTAGCTGCCCGTGGTCAACTGTTGACCAAAGCAGCCACATTCTTGCCAAGTGTGAATCTCTGACGTGATCTCCACAGGGCAGATCATTGTGATCTGCATCATTCAGATACACAGATCATACCATGTGAGATGAGCGTATCAGTGACATTATTGTCACAGAATGCTCAGCTGTGACAGTCATCCTGTGGACACAGTGATATGACACCTTGTCCTCTCTGCCAGCGTCACTGGTTCGTGTAGAATGTATGTGTATTTTATTCTAGCCGATATACACAAAACCCTGGGATGGACAATGCTGGTGAATACATGACTGTGTCCTAGGGGGCAGCACTGGTCACTACACTGCAGGAGTTTTGCACAGCTACAGGATGGCAGCTGACAATCCTCAACTCAGCTGACACTCAGCTGATGCCTTAAAGTCAGGACGCAGTTATCATGGATGCTGAAACATACTGTATAGTGTAATACTGAAACATTATCAGTCGACACCCTCTGTGTTTTTGAAAATGTCACTGAGGTATACTAAAAACGTCTCTCATTCACATACGCCATGTGTCTTGGTTCGAGCACTCACCAGTGTCATTGTTTAAAACACTGCACGATCTACAGGAAGGTCATCTTTACAGTTTGTAACAAACTGTCAGGCTGAGCTCAAGTGTAATATTCTGAGTGACATGCAGTTACCTTTCAGGTAAATGTAATTGAAATGACAGTTACAATTTAGTGTTTGAGTTATTGTATGTCCACAAGTGGTCATGCAACAGCTCCTAGTCGCTGTATGTTCATATAGTGCATTTAAGTTATTTACTTCCAGATGAATATTATGTGTGAAAATGGATGGTTATGAGCTTAGAAATAAATTCAGTATTTATTTATTTATTCACTTGGTAGGCTGCGTACACTAGTGGAATTTAAAGTGTCAGTATTTGTACTTTACGAGTGGCTTGCATGCTGATTCATGTTGCTTCAGGTGTGACAGTCAGACGTACACTGTGAACTTATGTTCATGAAATTAACAGAGGTTCACATTTTTTTAATACTGCCATATTGAAGTTCTCTTTGAAGAACTGCGATTTATTGTGTACAGATGGGTTGTTCAGCTTAGGACTATCTTTTGTACATATACATGCTCTTAAAACTGTATGAAAAGTTGAACTGTACGTGTGAACTATGAATTAGGTAGCGATGTCATTTACATAACTATACATAATCTACAGTTCACTTTATTGGTCGGATTGAGTGGTTGTCATGTGTAGTTTTGTGGCTATTGCCTCACAGCAGCATAAGTGGTTGTTGAAGGACTTGAGGGTAATCTGTTGTGTTACTTGCTTGCCATCTGTATTTCACATTTCTTACCCGACACTTTTCTGTGCCAGGGAGTTTTAATAGGGTTTTTATAAAAACAGAAAACTATTTTTTTTAATGAGAACTTTGGTTTCTAATTTCGCAGTATCACTTGACATTAAATTTTATTGTGTCAGATTAACAATGAGCTGTATATGTGGTCGTGTCTGACATAATAATAGTGGAATATATGTGAAATTAACAATTTCATCAGCCACAAATGAGTTGCAAATAGCTTTAATTATTTTTAGAGTAACATTTTTGCTATGATTCTCTGCTTTAAAATAGCGGTTGTTCTGGCAGAGATTTTGCTTGAGGAAGACACTTCACTTATGGACAAGGTTATAATTTTTAAGAAGCAGATATATTTCACACATGTGCAATACACTTTGTCTATTAAAGGTGAGCTGTAATGCTTCATAAGCACACACATACACGTATGATTGCACTGTTTCTTTGTGATGTAATCATTGCGTTCAACACAATGCAGGTGATGATGACAGAACTATCGTTTATGTCATCACATTTGTTCAGATTTGTATTATAATTGTTTTAAAACAGAATAAATGACTGCAACGCTAGAGGATACAGTCAACCACTTTGATTTTAAAATCTGTCAAATACAGAAAGATGCCTTTGTAATCTGCGTCGACCGTAGTCAATTTCCGAGCAGCCAAAGTGCGTGCACTGCCCCGTCACTGTCGCACGCAATTATAGCTGTGTGACATTCGCGAAGTTGCGATCTGGTATAAGTACAGATAAACTCAATTTCGTAACTATATTTCACAAATGCCAATGTTAAACTTGTGATATGGTACGGTGACAATGTTTTTCCATATTTACGAGTAAAACCGTTTTATTCACAGGATGACTGGTGCCTGTTGGTATACATAGCATTTGAGGTTGTGCTTTTGATATTACTTGTCTGTTTGTTTGTAGTGGCCAGATGGTTGGTTGTGAGTACGTGTGTCTTGTAGCTTGTGACAACGCAGTCACCGTAAGACACCAAAGGTCGCCAAAGGTCACCTGACAAAGAAGCGGTTTTTCGCAAGAGCTGTATTTAAGAACTGTATCATTATTGCTTGTACGTTATGAAACGTGTGTACGTAATAATTAAGTATGTAAGTAAATGATATATTTGTCAAGAAACTGAATGTTGGATGTGGTTATAGACATCCCATGTATATATTGTAGATGTAGTAGTGACGTGACGTAAATACAACATTGGATTTATACCTTTTACGTTCATTCTTCCTTTCTATACTTGCGGTTGTGACTGTGTTTCAGAGAGCAATGTTCAGTAAACATTGCTATTGATAGAGGGTCAGCCAAGGTCATGAACAAGGGTAGTCTCACTTCACACACACACACTCTTCTATGTAATTTCGCCAAGAAGACAGTCTTGTCACTTAGCCGACATTTAAATGTTATCCGCATGAGGGGCTAAAACGTTCTGCTACCTCATGGGGCCCGAGTAATCCAGACTTATCCTGCCACAATTCCTGCTTCATAAACAAATTTGTATTTCTGTTTATTTTGTGTGAATATAAGTTTAATGTTGAATACTTATAACAGTATAGTATTATCTGATAATATGGGTATCCATGTTGTTATTTCAAATTTGGCCTGCGAACAATCAGCGTCTCTACCCTGTTCTGGGGTAAGGCCACTCTGGTGGCAACATTGGCAGAGCATTAATCTGTGAGGGGTTAAACAGTGCTGTTACCGAGTCTGGGTATTCGAGGCTAGAACAAGGGTTGCCTGTTTCGTTGTTATTTTGTTCATTATAGAGCAGGAAGTTGGCCAGAGTCAGTTGTATTTAGGCCCAACTTAGCCGAAAGCTTCAAAGCAACAAATGCCAATCGTGACTTTACAAGGACAAAAATACTCATATGACAAACACTGTTTTGTGATCATGAAACACAGTTATGCACTTTACCTTCAAAATACCTGTTATGATAAAATAATTTGGACATTGTACTTTTAAAGATGCTCCCACATATCAACTCCTGAACAATCTTGTAACTGAATTTTTTTTAAGTACAACAGATTGCAATTCTGAGCGATGTAAAATGGATTCTAAAACCTTAGTGGCTAAATTTGTTGTGATCCTTGATGAGTTGATCCCCTCGAGTTAAACTTGAAGTAGAGGAGCAACACAGCTAATGACGTGTATCTAGTGATCGACACATTATGACACATAAAACTGCAGAGAATACACATCCTATGCAGGGAAACTCACTACAAAACAATAATTACACAACATCCAGTGTGGATAATACAATGATTTTATTTTGCACTCTTAAATCCAGTAAAATGACATTACAACGACGTTTGAAAAACACTGACAGATGCCCCAAATAGAGAGAGCATACCCCACATGCGGGCAATACAGTAATGGTACTTCGTCGACGTATGACCTCTATGTGACCTCCAGGGTCAACGCTGTTCGACAACAACGGTACAATCGGCGGTCCACGCTGAGAAACAAACCAGGCTCCTATGTTGTACGACATTGTCATCTTCATGTGTAAAACTGGATGTTTATCTTGCAAGTTCCTACAGATTCCAGATCCTTTGTCAAACTAAACAACTGACAGAATGCAACAAAATTAAAACACACACACCTACATAAATACATCCATTAACAAACGTGACATTCTATTTATGTGACCAAAATCTCTATTCCGTTGTACTGAAGCAGAAATGAGCAGAAAAGACACCATACTTGTTTTGTATCATAAAGTGAATAAACTAATCGTTTACATCTTGACGGCTTCAAATACATCCTCAAAACACATCCTTAAAATGCGGGTTTACATTATGGAATGAATAAAAACATAAAACAAACCACCTTTTGTTAGTCAATGTTAGGTTATAGTTATACCATACAACATGAGTGACGACTCCACAATATAATCAATTTGACCATTCTTTAATAATACTGCAAGAGTTTACCTGGTTTTCTTTTTCCAAAATGATGTATTCTGCTACTAATTGACACTTAGCATGTAGACTTTGTTTATTTTATCACATCATAATTTACAAGAACCCTGTGCAAAGAATTCTTTGGTTACAACCTCACATTGTTTCCATTTTAGCTGTAAAATTTAATATTTTCCTATGGAGTTACCCATGTCACTATGTGACTACACTGTCTACAGTCATAAATATACTACTAATGTTGTTTCCATTTTATGAAGAAACAATCAGATGATTTCAGTTAAGCAACACTGTAGAATATGACAGGATATGTTCAAATATGTGATCCTTTGAATAATATACAGAACAATCATGACTATAATAACGATGGTTTCTCAATATCTATTCCAGGATTTAGCAATTGTGTACATAGCACATGTCAATCCTATTTAACAAACACAAATCCAATGAGAAACAAGGTCATAAGAGACAATTTCAAATGTTCACATTTAACAAAAAAGATATCTTTAATTACCATGAAGGTTTGTTTAATAGAATAAGCCAGACTTTTTTAAATGTCACTAACAACCTTGTGTTTCTCACGGGAAAACATGTTCTATTTCATATCTTAAAAGTCATGCATAAACATTTAATACTTATTCTGTATTGGTGACATACAATGTTTTATTATATAAACATAAGATGTAAACATGTGTAAACAAAGTGTAATTTCTGCAAAGGAACCTGGTTGTGAAATGTGATTTCTGCGAAGTAGTTTCATTTTCACAAAACATTTCAAAGATTAACGTCAACCTGGTCCCTTTGCGGATCTTGCATGTGCACAATAAACATGGAGTATACATCATAAACGCGTGCAATTTGTGCAAAATAAACAAATGAAAGCAGACTTCAAAAGAAACTCGCGCATTCACAACAGACATAGACAATGGTGTAAACGTAAAATTACCCCGTTTTGGTTAAACGACAATCGCTATTAAATAGATAAAACCGCACTTCCGTCATTTTACACCCTGTATGTCCATGGACACGTTTTTATCATGTCCTGTTCTCAACTGGCAACTGTCTATGAATGTTTCTGATTTATAGTTGGCACACGATCATAACAAATATTTACTCATTAATCATTTAAACCAGTAACTGCTTATTTTTCTTACATGTGGCATTCAACTGCAACGTAAAAAATGCGACATGTGACAGACCATGTGGTAAGTTCACTCGGGATTAAGTGCTACTTGGTAACATAACAGCAGATAATACTGCCAGTTCTTTCTCTCGCCATTGAAAACATGATCAACCACACACACACATTTAAATGTGATGACGTATTACAAGACTTAATATTATAACAACATAGACTAGAACACTGACAATGCTATCTACCGAGGTAAAACCGCCTTAACTAAATAGTGTACAACTTTACGGAATGACAAAGAAACAATTAAATACGATTGGCTAATTCTACGCACCAACCAGATGCCAACTATATCTGAACCGAAAACACCACATTACCAGGAAACTGGCCAGTTTATATCGGCGGAATATTTTCCAAACAGCCGTTTCAAACAGCTATGCAAAGACAATCACACCATGACTGTGTATTACAATTAACTGTACCCTCAAATGGTGGCAGTTAGATTGACGCCCAGCAACACAACATGCAGTTTAGAAACACTTGATTGTCATCCATGTGACCGTAACTAGCGAGGTAACTCAACACGTCATGTGTCACTTACTTACTGTTGCCTTCTGACAGGACAACACTGTATTACCAACTAGTATACATACATTGATCTAGAAAACGTTCATGATATGACTGAGCGACCAATGAAACTGCTGCGTTTGTTGTCAGTAGTGAGACTATCTAGTCGAGAGCTGCCACCAATCTTTCTATGTACAATTTCCACAAATAGAGAGAAGTTGCTGCTGTGTACATATCTGTGTCTACATCCGAATAAACAACGGTGGCTTTTGAAATCTACATTATCTTAACTCGGAAAACGTCCGCAAGAGAAGATACATTTCCGACGTCGTCTTTCCCTTGAGATATCTTCGCTGAGAATAAACTGAAAGTGAAAGCTCTCATGTTCACCCTTGGCAGGCCCGTCCATTTAAACAACCAACTTCTGTGAGAAGATTCAGCACACCTGAAGTTACTGCACAAAAGCTATCCCGTCGACCCCCTCCCCCGTTCGATTCAAACGTAGAGTTAGATCGATGCCTCTGAAATCACTGAATGCCTGAAGCTACCAATCTGACGAATGTGAATATACCTGTACAAACATGACTGCAACATAAACGACGAGGCAAGTCTCGGACCCGCAGCCATCAAAAGGAATGGCAAGAAATGGTGGCAAACTACACCACCGCCAGAAAACCCAACTGTCCGGCAGGTGGCGCTAGTGTGCTGCATTACCACGCCTGCTGCGTTCGTGTCTGCGCCCTCACCGGGCTGCGAGACTTCAACGTAGGTGGCGCCAGCGTCAGATCGGTGCTGTCGTCAGAACTCGAGAAACCGGCGTCGAGTGAGATCGTCTGTAACAAAAACAACTTTAAAAGTAAATTCACGTTACACTTTTTACAACATGTTATTACACCTGTTGTGACATGTCACTGCACCAGTTTGTTACACCTGTTACAATATGGTATAACTTGTTACAACATGTTATTATACTTGTTATGACCTGTTATTACACTTCTTATAGTGTGTCACTAAATGTTTTACAATCTGTTGTACTTTTATGACCTCTTATTACATTTGTTACAACCTGTTATTATACGTGACACAGACACAGGACAGAAGACGCAAACATTTTAGGATCTTTTCCCAAAACACAGACAACACAACATTAACAAAGTTGCCAATTTTTAAAACAGTGGCAGATGGAATCGAACCACAGCTTTCCTATTTATTCAAAAAATTCCCGGTTTTCATGGCTTTGATTTGTAACCAATGAAATGCCCCATATGAAACCTGGTAACCCCTGGTTATTACACAACAACATGTTGTTACATTTGTTACGACCTAGTATTACAGTTGATAAGACCTGTCATCACACTTGGCACAGACACCGGACAGACGTCACCTCCAGCTAATCACGTGTCCTCCAAATCCCCAGACATGAAACCTTTCCTCCTCAAATATCAACCTGCCCAACTGTGGATCTGTTCCCGCCTGAAACAACTACAGCCAGTCAAAAAACATGTGGACGGATCTCTACGCAAAGCTACGCCTCACATCAGCTGTGTCTACCTTTACATTTCACCGACCCCCCTACACAACCCCCTACACAACCCCCTACACAACCCCTTACACCCTTGCACCCACCTGCAGCCTGCCAGGAATGTTGTTCACCTTGTGCTTCATGCGTCGGACGACATTCTCCTTGTCGGAGAGACCGTCGGATGCACACTTGCTCAGCTCCTGCTGCAGGTTCTCTGAGCTGAGGGAAGAGAAGAGTCGACTGCCTCCCTCGTGCCGGGATCGCTCACTCGTGTTTCCCTCCGAGATTCCGTCATCGTCGTCATCATCATCGTTGTTGTCAGAGCTGCTGAGCGATCTGCGAGAGTTGCAGCTGTTTCTCCTGCAGAGAATATAGCAACATGTTTTTATTTTATTTTATCAGTAACTGTGTGGCCTGCAGAGAATAAAATCATAGTAACACATGTTTATTGTGTATTCAGGTTCTAAACTGTTCAGCATTGTTTGTGCAGTACAGCAAGTACAGGTTTGTTTCTCAGTGGCAGGGGAAGGTTTGTTTCTCAGTGGCACGGGAAGGTTTGTTTTCATTTGGTTCTCAGTGGCACGGGAAGGTTTCTTTCTCAGTGGCAGGGGAAGGTTTGTTTCTCAGTGGCAGGGGAAGGTTTGTTTCTCAGTGGCAGGGGAAGGTTTGTTTTCATTTGGTTCTCAGTGGCACGGGAAGGTTTGTTTCTCAGTGGCAGGGGAAGGTTTGTTTCTCAGTGGCAGGGGAAGGTTTGTTTCTCAGTGGCAGGGGAAGGTTTGTTTTCATTTGGTTCTCAGTGGCACGGGAAGGTTTCTTTCTCAGTGGCAGGGGAAGGTTTGTTTCTCAGTGGCAGGGGAAGGTTTGTTTCTCAGTGGCAGGGGAAGGTTTGTTTCTCAGTGGCACGGGAAGGTTTGTTTCTCAGTGGCAGGGGAAGGTTTGTTTCTCAGTGGCAGGGGAAGGTTTGTTTCTCAGTGGCAGGGGAAGGTTTGTTTCTCAGTGGCAGGGGAAGGTTTGTTTCTCAGTGGCACGGGAAGGTTTGTTTTCATTTGGTTCTCAGTGGCACGGGAAGGTTTGTTTCTCAGTGGCAGGGGAAGGTTTGTTTCTCAGTGGCAGGGGAAGGTTTGTTTCTCAGTGGCAGGGGAAGGTTTGTTTCTCAGTGGCAGGGGAAGGTTTGTTTCTCAGTGGCATGGGAAGGTTTGTTTTCATTTGTTTCTCAGTGGCAGGGGAATGTTTGTTTCTCAGTGGCAGGGGAAGGTTTGTTTCTCAGTGGCAGGGGAAGGTTTGTTTTCATTTGGTTCTCAGTGGCACGGGAAGGTTTGTTTCTCAGTGGCAGGGGAAGGTTTGTTTTCATTTGGTTCTCAGTGGCACGGGAAGGTTTGTTTCTCAGTGGCAGGGGAATGTTTGTTTCTCAGTGGCAGGGGAAGGTTTGTTTTCATTTGGTTCTCAGTGGCACGGGAAGGTTTGTTTCTCAGTGGCAGGGGAATGTTTGTTTCTCAGTGGCAGGGGAAGGTTTGTTTTCATTTGGTTCTCAGTGGCACGGGAAGGTTTGTTTCTCAGTGGCAGGGGAAGGTTTGTTTCTCAGTGGCACGGGAAGGTTTGTTTTCATTTGGTTCTCAGTGCAGTTTCTCAGTGCGGGAAGGTTTGTTTCTCAGGGCAGGAGTTTGTTCTGGGAGAGGTTTGTTCTCAGTGGCACGGAAGGTTTGTTTCTCATGGCAGGGAAGGTTTGTTTCTCAGTGGCAGGAAGGTTTGTTTCTCAGTGGCACGGGAAGGTTTGTTTCTCAGTGGCACGGGAAGTTTTTTCAGTGGCGGAGGTTTTTTCTCAGTGGCAGGGGAAGGTTTGTTTTCATGGCAGGAGGTTTGTTTCTCAGTGGCAGGGAAGGTTTGTTTCCAGTGGCAGGAAGGTTTGTTTGCTCAGGCACGGGAAGGTTTGTTTCTCAGTGGCAAGGGAAGGTTTGTTTCTCAGTGGCAAGAAGTTTCAGTGGCAGGGAAGGTTTGTTTCTCAGTGGCAGGGGAAGGTTTGTTTTCATTTGGTTCTCAGTGGCACGGGAAGGTTTGTTTCTCAGTGGCAAGGGAAGGTTTGTTTCTCAGTGGCAGGGGAAGGTTTGTTTTCATTTGGTTCTCAATGGCACGGGAAGGTTTGTTTCTCAGTGGAAGGGAAGGTTTGTTTCTCAGTGGCAAGGGAAGGTTTGTTTCTCAGTGGCACGGGAAGGTTTGTTTCTCAGTGGCACGGGAAGGTTTGTTTTCATTTGGTTCTCAGTGGCACGGGAAGGTTTGTTTCTCAGTGGCAAGGGAAGGTTTGTTTCTCAGTGGCAGGAAGGTTTGTTTCTCAGTGGCAGGGGAAGTTTTTTTCAGATGTTTCTCAGTGGCAGGGGAAGGTTTGTTTTCATTTGGTTCTCAGTGGCACGGGAAGGTTTGTTTCTCAGTGGCAAGGGAAGGTTTGTTTCTCAGTGGCACGGGAAGGTTTGTTTCTCAGTGGCACGGGAAGGTTTGTTTTCATTTGGTTCTCATGACAAGTTTTTTCAGTGGCAGGGGGAAGGTTTGTTTCTTCTTTTCTCAGTGGCAGGGGAAGGTTTGTTTCTCAGTGGCAGGTTTGTGGCCAGTGGCAAGGGAAGGTTTGTTTCTCAGTGGCAGGGAAGGTTTGTTTCTCAGTGGCACGGGAAGGTTTGTTTTCATTTGGTTCTCAGTGGCACGGGAAGGTTTGTTTCTCAGTGGCAGGGAAGGTTTGTTTCTCAGTGGCACGGGAAGGTTTGTTTCTCAGTGGCAGGGAAGGTTTGTTTCTCAGTGGCACGGGAAGGTTTGTTTTCATTTGGTTCTCAGTGGCACGGGAAGGTTTGTTTCTCAGTGGCGGAATTTGTTTCAGTGGCAGGGAAGGTTTGTTTCTCAGTGGCACAGTTGCGGAAGGTTTGTTTTCATTTGGTTCTCAGTGGCACGGGAAGGTTTGTTTCTCAGTGGCAAGGGAAGGTTTGTTTCTCAGTGGCAGGGGAAGGTTTGTTTCTCAGTGGCACGGGAAGGTTTGTTTCTCAGTGGCACGGGAAGGTTTGTTTCTCAGTGGCAAGGGAAGGTTTGTTTCTCAGTGGCACGGGAAGGTTTGTTTCTCAGTGGCACGGGAAGGTTTGTTTTTCAGTGGTATATTTTTCATGGAATCAAAGCAAGATATTGCTGGGTTTATTCAAAACTTTATTGATGAGCTATTTTCTGGGTTATGCACAATGATTCATGATGGTTTTTAATCTGACGTCTGGCTGTAGGTGTCAACCATCGATTTGTTTGTTTACATTGTAAACAATACACGTAACAATTGTTGCATGCTGATGCACTATGTATGACTGGACAAAAAACTGGGTTATCACATTGGGGGTGTGTGTATGTGTGCAGGTGTGCGTGGTGCGTGGTGGTGTGCGTGCGTGCGTGCGTGCGTGCGTGCGTGCGTGCGTGCGTGCGTGCGTGTGTGCGTGTGTGTAAAGATTACTAATATAAAATTATATTTATTTTGTAATGGTGACTTTTATCTGTGGTTGTAGAGTTGTTATCGTGCTATTTTTTGGGGAATATAAAAGTTATGTCTACAGGTTCATCAAATATAATATGAAATTTGTGACCCGTCACATGGTGTGGGTCGGTAAATGTAAATCTGTAAATGCTTAAGCACCAGTATAAGACATACCTCGGATACCTCTCACTGTTCTCATTCTCCTCTTCCTCGTCATCAGAAGACAACAGCTGTGAAGACTGCCAACAGAATCATACATCACTGCATCATTCAAAAGTTGGGTCAGTTTATATATATGTGGCTGTATAATTATGTCAGTCACACCTAGCTGTGTGATAAAATATCTACAATGTGTTATAAATATTAATTCCTACTTCTGTACACTCTACCAGGGTGGTCGTTAAATGTCAGTATGTATTAAATGTATAATGAAAGAAAGAAAATTATTTTGAAACAACTAGAAAACACTATAATATCAGACATAAATAAACAAAACAGAACATCACTTTTTATATACTGTAAGTAGACATTTTCATTTTACTTTGGCACAATACAACAAAACAATAATGTAGTTTGATGGAAAGTACAATGTATACATCTTTTAAACAATCTTTGACACAAATAGAAGAAAACGTTACTTTTAACACAAGCCGAAGGAATGATCACGATTTTTACACAAGTAGATGAACATACAATATTAGCTAGCTAGGCAAACACACAGAAAATATTTTTCAATTATTATTGTTAATTCTGGTGAAATGTGTATAAAATATTAATCTAAAAAAATTAATAAAATTGTTGTAGATGTAATGACATTGTACACAAATAAATTCATGCCAAACTGTTGACGTATTCCTTACCCTGCCTGCGGATATTTCTGTTCGTGAATGGCCTTGCTTCAATGGAAATTCCCCGTTATTACCATTACTACAAAGTCGTTCCAACTTTGAACTCAATACTTGTGGAGACACTTGCCCCCTATTGGCCAACTCTGGTATTACTTTGGCAGGGGAATTTGAAGACTGTGTGTTGCCGTTCTCAGAGTCCTCAATTTCACCGACACTAACGTCCGACGGATTAGAAAGCTCGAGTCAGTTTTGATTGGCCGGTCTGCGCTGACACCGTGCATGTGTCACAAATACTGTCATTCGGTCGTTTTGTCGACTTTTTACTGGTGCATGCTGGATCACTGCAACAACCATCGCACCCGAAACAAATGTCGTTCAAATTGTTCGTTTCCGACACTGACATAGAACTGAGCTTTTCAGGTTGACAATGCCGCTCAGTTGTTATATTGCGAACCGCTGTCCCGGGGCCGTATTGCCGGAGTCTGCCACTAGATGGCGACACATACATGTTGTCGTGACGACCATCTGCGACCGGATTTGACTGGATGTTGACGGTGGGGGCTGCGTTGGTGCTATGCTTGGCTGGAATCTTGAGGATGCCAACTAGTGACGCAGTCGACGATGACACGGGGCTGTTGTTATGACGATATCGCGAGCGGCGTCGGTTGCGGGTCGGTGACGCACGCATCACCAGTGACACAGATGATGACGCGACGGGCGACGTCGTAGTGACTTGGGAAGAGTGTTGCATCGCCCCCGGGTGGGAGGAAATGGCACTAGTCGGGGGGCTGAAAGACAAGATTTAACAAGTTCAATGCTAACTCACTCACATCCAACCTTGGAGGAACACACCACAGTTAATAATACCAGGTATGAGAAAAACCCTCTACAAAGACGGGTGCAGCAAAAACAGCTACAGTCTTGTTTATCCCAATGTTTCAGGTCAGATAAACGAAATGTGTGGATTAGCAAGACATCTCATTAATCATGATATCAAGATGGCTCTCATACTGAATGTGCAGATCGCAAAAGTAATGATTATTGAAGAATAAACGAGACACGACTGTATGTAAATAACTTTAAATAACTATTATCATGTTTTCTTATATATATATATATTACCAGTTTGTACAAAAAAAGGTCTAAATGGTCTAAAAATGGAAATGAATGAACACAGGAAGATGAAAGTTTAAGTTGCCCTCACAGGAGAGACAATTACAATGACCCTCTGGCGGTATATAGAAAACAGGAATACGACATAAAACACACCTATCGCCGGAGGCCGAGATACATTTGTGCAGCTTCTTCTTGCTGAAGTGTTCGATTCGCTCCTGGGCCCGAATCACTGGCTGCAGAAGGTTCTTATGTGTCTTCGCTTTATACAGCCGCAGAGCTTCCTCCCTCCTGGACAAACATTACAATCATTTACACCATCAAAATCGGTTATTAGGAACACACAATTACTTTATTTACTACATGGATATTTTATGGTTTTTTTTGGTCAACATCTGTTACACATTTCTAAATTTATTCTGGGGTTTTCTTACTATTGCTGATATTTATTCGTCGGTTGTTTAATATGTGGTACAATTTACATATTAATGCCACGTGGCACCGATATGAAGCCTGGACTTAGCATCTGTAAATGTAATGTAGGAACGCCATAAAACAGTAACTTTTTTATTTATATTATTTATCATGATTTTAGGTTAAACATTATGCATGACAGTGTTCTTTAACCGGCTAACTATTTTATACAGATCTATACACATTTACACAAAATTTAAAGTCAAAAATACGGATTTCAAACACGACAAAGAGAGTACACACTTCACTAGGTCCTGTTCCCTCTTTTCCAACTGCAGCATGACGGCCGTGAGCTCCATGTACAAGTTGTTGGCACGGTCCAGCTTCCTCTCGTAATGCTCTCGCACATCCTGGGCATGTCTACAACACAGAGCTGCCATCTAGTGTTGAACATAAACACTATCCATTATAGTTGTGCGGACTGACGTGATTATCAAGCATGATATCGTGAAAAGATGCGAAAAGTCAAATCAAGCTGTCGACTATTGTAATTACGCCCACCAGATTATCTTAATAATTATGATCATAATGATGTTTGCAACTTGGCCAATCTCGGAGAATGCTCAAATGACAAACGGTAAACAAAGCTTCCTGTTTCAAAACAAGTTTAATTGACAGGCACCACCAGAAACATTTGAAAATTGCGATCCTGAGGTTCCATACCCACTCCCCTGAATAAATATGCTTCAGAGTTCAATCTCTTTTCTAAAAAAGGCAGTATCTCATGTTAAAATACTAAAACATCGTGTTACGTCATTTCAGTTTATTCCAGAATTATGTTGCTTGGTCACCAATCATGATGCAACAAGATGTTAACGCTTAGCAGAAATTGCAGAATCCTATGAAATATTTAGTCTTCACATTCTCGACCCCTGGACAAATTTAGAAAAAGTATTGAAATCTACGAACCATCCGCATGGGCCCGCCACATCACATTCAACATTTTAGCTTGATACATGCAAAACTGAGTTAGATGTGGGTTAACATGCAGACAAACATTTTTATAATATTGATACCAACGAGCTGAGTTTACAGCAGAACATTCTTTGATGTTTAATGATCCCCAAGTTCAACATGAAAGACTTCCTGTTACAAACATCTATGCTGGCTAATACCGATTGGGCAGAGGAATAACATAGCTCCCATTAACGTGGGAAGACAGTCACAAACCTGAGTTCCTCCCTGCGTCGACTGATCAACTCTTCCTCCATGATGGGTCCAGTCTTCCCGTCACTCTTGATGTTCTGCAGCTTCTCCCGCACCTCCGTCTTCCAGTGCACCTGCAGCTGCCAGAAGGAGGCTGGTTCTATGTTGAGCCAGTCCGGAGACGCGATCTCGAGATGGGTCTGGATCTGACGGAACGACGGCCGATTCTTTGGCTTCGAACTCCTGAAGCATGTCAAATACAAAATAACTTTAGTTTACCCTGCGTGGTACTTAAGACACCCCGTTTCTCACCCTCACAACCGCTACTAAGGCAGTTGCAGTGGCTTCCAGTTGTATATCAAATTAAATTTAAATTACCTATTGCTACATACCGAACTCTTTCTACTCAATAACCGACATATTTAGTTAACCTGCTACATTTCATTGATATCTCTAGGACCCTTAGATCATACGTTTCAAATATTTTTTGCCCCCTAAAACTTTCTATGTAGCTGCGTCAACAATTTGGAATCAACTCCCTATGGCAATCTTCTGAAACTATAGCCACCTTACGTAAAACTCCAAACATATTTCACCATTTCAGCAGTTCCATGCTCCAGCGAAGACACTTGCCTGTCCCCGTTTATGATTACGCCTAATGAGTTTGTTTGTTGCATCCCTGAGCTTGAATGTTCAAGGACATAAGCGCTATAGCGGCAACACAATCATTACTATTATTATAGACACAGTGGATGTTTCCTTTTGAACGCTCACACAGTAAAACGACCAATAAACAGCCAGTACATTAACATCCATTGTCTTACTGCTAATGGATTGTAACATTATATAATGTTCTTTCCCTGTGTTACTTTACGTTATCATACATTACTTGCCTTCATATGATTTGCAAAAAATAGATAGATATCTCCCAGACTGTGATGATACTGACCAGCACTGTCTCATGAGTAATTTGAACCCATCGGGACAGGATGAGGGAACTGGGAGGTGGAGGCTCTTGCTCCCTACTCCCCAGATGATGGCCGATGAGTCTACGTCCTTGTACGGGATCTCATGCGTCAGCAGCTCCCACAACACAACCCCAAACGACCTGCGGGAAGAATATGGCTCTTTAAGGATGCCTTGTGTGGTTATCTCTTTAAACAATGTGTCAGGAATTAAAACTTGGATTGTGCATTCATTCACACTTGTGTGTGTGCGTGTGTGTTTGTTGTGTGAGTGTGTGTTTGTGTGAGTGTGTGGTGAGTGAGTGAGTGAGCGAGCGAGCGTGCATGCGTGCGTGCGTGTGTGCATGAGCGCATGTGTATGTGCCACTATGAATGCGTGTATTGTGTGTATCGTTAAATCTGCTAAACTCCTGGCCTGATAAACAATACGCTAAAGTAACAACATCAAATAAAGAATCAATTCGATTTCTTTTAAAATTACTACAACAAAGAAAGCTGACATACTGAAAGAAGACTTCTTACTAATGAATGACATAATAACAGGAATGCTTACCATATATCAACAAGAAGCATGGCATCTGACAAGAAACTTCGGGTGCCATCCAAGCAACGGTGCCAGCGAATGACATTTTAGTGCTCTTCACGTTCCACTCTCGACTTGTGCCGAAGTCTGAGATCTTTGCAACATCACCTTTGGAGATCAGCACACTACAACAAAACATAGGCCACTCTACAGTACTGCAACAAAACACAGGCCACTACACTGTTACAACAAAACACAGGCGACTACACTGTACACAACAAAACAAGGCCACTCTACTGTACTCAACAAAACACAGGCCACTACACTGTACTACAACAAAACACAGGCCACTCTACACTGACTAACAAAACACAGGCCACTACACTGTACTACAACAAAACACAGGCCTCTACACTGTACTACAACAAAACACAGGCCACTACACTGTACTACAACAAAACACAGGCCACTACACTGTACTACAACAAAACACAGGCCACTACACTGTACTACAACAAAACACAGGCCACTACACTGTACTACAACAAAACACAGGCCACTACACTGTACTACAACAAAACACAGGCCACTACACTGTACTACAACAAAACACAGGCCACTACACTGTACTACAACAAAACACAGGCCACTACACTGTACTACAACAAAACACAGGCCACTACACTGTACACAACAAAACACAGGCCACTACACTGTACACAACAAAACACAGGCCACTACACTGTACTACAACAAAACACAGGCCACTACACTGTACTACAACAAAACACAGGCCACTACACTGTACTACAACAAAACACAGGCCACTACACTGTACTACAACAAAACACAGGCCACTACACTGTACTACAACAAAACACAGGCCACTACACTGTACTACAACAAAACACAGGCCACTACACTGTACTACAACAAAACACAGGCCACTACACTGTACTACAACAAAACACAGGCCACTACACTGTACTACAACAAAACACAGGCCACTACACTGTACTACAACAAAACACAGGCCACTACACTGTACTACAACAAAACACAGGCCACTACACTGTACTACAACAAAACACAGGCCACTACACTGTACTACAACAAAACACAGGCCACTACACTGTACTACAACAAAACACAGGCCACTACACTGTACTACAACAAAACACAGGCCACTACACTGTACTACAACAAAACACAGGCCACTACACTGTACTACAACAAAACACAGGCCACTACACTGTACTACAACAAAACACAGGCCACTACACTGTACTACAACAAAACACAGGCCACTACACTGTACTACAACAAAACACAGGCCACTACACTGTACTACAACAAAACACAGGCCACTACACTGTACTACAACAAAACACAGGCCACTACACTGTACTACAACAAAACACAGGCCACTACACTGTACTACAACAAAACACAGGCCACTACACTGACTACAACAAAACACAGGCCACTACACTGTACTACAACAAAACACAGGCCACTACACTGACTACAACAAAACAAGGCCACTACACTGACTACAACAAAACACAGGCCACTGCTACAACAAAACCGGGTACATTACTACAACAAAACACAGGCCACTACACTGTACTACAACAAAACACAGGCCACTACACTGTACTACAACAAAACACAGGCCACTACACTGTACTACAACAAAACACAGGCCACTACACTGTACTACAACAAAACACAGGCTACATGTCTACACAAAACACAGGCCACTACACTGTACTACAACAAAACATAGGCCACTACACTGTACTACAACAAAACACAGGCCACTACACTGCACTACAACAAAACACAGGCCTCTACATTGTATTACAACAAAACACAGGCCTCTACATTGTACTACAACAAAACACAGGCCACTACACTGTACTACTACAAAACACAGGCCACTACACTGTACTACGACAAAACACAGGCCACTACACTGTACTACAACAAAACACTGGTCACTACACTGTACTACAACAAAACACAGGCCACTACACTGTACTACAACAAAACACAGGCCACTACACTGTACTACAACAAAACACAGGCCACTACACTGTACTACAACAAAACACAGGCCACTACACTGTACTACTACAAAACACAGGCCACTACACTGTACTACAACAAAACACAGGCCACTACACTGTACTACAACAAAACACAGGCCACTACACTGTACTACAACAAAACACAGGCCACTACACTGTACTACAACAAAACACAGGCCTCTACACTGTACTACAACAAAACACAGGCCACTACACTGTACTACAACAAAACACAGGCCACTACACTGTACTACAACAAAACAAGGCCACTACACTGTACTACAACAAAACACAGGCCACTACACTGTACTACAACAAAACACAGGCCACTGCACTGTACTACAACAAAACACAGGCCACTACACTGTATTACAACAAAACACAGGCCACTACACTGTACTACAACAAAACATAGGCCACTCTACAGTACTGCAACAAAACACAGGCCACTACACTGTATTACAACAAAACATAGACCACTACACTGTACTACAACAAAACACATGCGATTACTACATCCAACTGCCTTCTCAGTGACTGAGTAAAGTTTAGTGGAACTTTTTACTTCAATGATTATCATAAGTGTAATTTAACCAGAATAAAATGTTAAATGGCAATCGAGAGCCCCAAATATCGTATGACCTCAGAAGATTTAACTGTTGATGCGGTTTTGCTCGTAATATAATATGATACTATAAAATGTATTAACAAGTTACTGTTCTCTAGTAAAGAAATGTAATCTCTGTCATATTAAAGTTTTACCCCACAAGATTATTATTCCATAAAATAAAACATGTTCCCTTCACAAAACAATTATTGATCTTGATGAAATCAAACTATTATATTAAACGTATGCATCTAGTAAATAAAATGGTGATGTATGAAACGGCAAATAGCTGTTTGGTGAGAAATTACTTCAACAGATCAGGCCTGAGTGCTGGAATCATGCACTGGCAGAGAAATGACACATATTTTGGCTCATGTAGTTAGAGTGATTCTCTCCATACACCAGACATTGATAAACACATGGGTTAGCAAACGCAGATGATGGATATTTTAAGAGCTTCCTTTATGTGATTTCGATTAAATTGGATCACTATATCAATGACGTGCTGTAATAGTTATGATGACTGCACACATTTACATTTTTCAGCGATACATCATTTTTATAATCTGACAAAAACATTACACAGCTATCAGTGGGAAAGTAAACATTTCGTGTATCGTACTTTGGAGACTTGAGATCGCGGTGGATGATCTTGTGAGTGTGGAGGTAGGCCATGCCGTTGGTGATCTGTCTCGCCCAGTCGTAGAGCAGCGAGGGGGGCAGCTGCTTGCCGTCACGGAGCACCTCGTAGAGCTGGCCGTAGGGGCAGTACTCCATCACGATGCAGTAGCAAGGTGCCTGTGTACAGATGCCCCTGCAACAAACATGTCAGCAGTGTACAATCATGTGACCAGTCTAGTCCTAAGCACTGCTCACAGCATGACAGACCTGTCTAATCAAACACCGTATTGACTCACCTGGCAATATAAGATTGTACTTATTCATACAGTTGAATGAACCAGAACGGTACATTTTGTCAAATGTTAAAACTGGTACAGAGAAATTTAACACAGATTAATTATAAACTGATACTGGAAGGAGATACTATTTGGGTAGATGAGGACTTACTTGAAGGAGATGACGTTGGGGTGGATGAGGACTTACTTGAAGGAGATGACGTTGGGATGGATGAGGACTTAATTGAAGGAGATGACGTTGGGGTGGATGAGGACTTACTTGAAGGAGATGACGTTGGGGTGGATGAGGACTTAATTGAAGGAGATGACGTTGGGGTGGATGAGGACTTACTTGAAGGAGATGACGTTGGGATGGATGAGGACTTACTTGAAGGAGATGACGTTGGGGTGGATGAGGACTTACTTGAAGGAGATGACGTTGGGGTGGATGAGGACTTACTTGAAGGAGGTGATGTTGGGGTGGATGAGGACTTACTTGAAGGAGATGACGTTGGGGTGGATGAGGACTTACTTGAAGGAGGTGACGTTGGGGTGGATGAGGACTTACTTGAAGGAGATGACGTTGGGGTGGATGAGGACTTACTTGAAGGAGATGACGTTGGGGTGGATGAGGACTTACTTGAAGGAGGTGATGTTGGGGTGGATGAGGACTTACTTGAAGGAGATGACGTTGGGGTGGATGAGGACTTACTTGAAGGAGGTGACGTTAGGGTGGATGAGGACTTACTCGAAGGAGATGATGTTGGAGTGGATGAGGATTTACTCGAAGGAGGTGACGTTGGGGTGGATGAGGACTTACTTGAAGGAGATGACGTTGGGGTGGATGAGGACTTACTTGAAGGAGATGACGTTGGGGTGGATGAGGACTTACTCGAAGGAGATGATGTTGGAGTGGATGAGGATTTACTCGAAGGAGGTGACGTTGGGGTGGATGAGGACTTACTTGAAGGAGATGACGTTGGGGTGGATGAGGACTTACTCGAAGGAGATGATGTTGGAGTGGATGAGGACTTACTCGAAGGAGGTGACGTTGGAGTGGATGAGGACTTACTTAAAAGGGATGATGTTAGGGTGGATGAGGACTTACTTGAAGGAGATGACATTGGGGTGGATGAGGACTTACTTGAAGGAGATGACGTTGGGGTGGATGAGGACTTACTTGAAGGAGATGACGTTGGGGTGGATGAGGACTTACTTGAAGGAGATGACGTTGGCATGGATGAGGACTTACTTGAAAGGGATGATGTTGGGGTGGATGAGGACTTACTTGAAGGAGATGACGTTGGGGTGGATGAGGACTTACTTGAAGGAGATGACGTTGGGGTGGATGAGGACTTACTTGAAGGAGATGACGTTGGCATGGATGAGGACTTACTTGAAGGAGGTGATGTTGGGGTGGATGAGGACTTACTTGAAGGAGATGACGTTGGCATGGATGAGGACTTACTTGAAGGAGATGACGTTGGGGTGGATGAGGACTTACTTGAAGGAGATGACGTTGGGGTGGATGAGGACTTACTTGAAGGAGATGACGTTGGGGTGGATGAGGACTTACTTGAAGGAGATGACGTTGGGGTGGATGAGGACTTACTTGAAGGAGATGACGTTGGCATGGATGAGGACTTACTTGAAAGGGATGATGTTGGGGTGGATGAGGACTTACTTGAAGGAGATGACGTTAGTGTGGATGAGGACTTACTTGAAAGGGATGACGTTGGGTGGATGTTACTGAGGAGATGCGTTGATGATGAGACTTACTTGAAGGAGATGATGTTGGGGTGGATGAGGACTTACTTGAAGGAGATGACGTTAGTGTGGATGAGGACTTACTTGAAAGGGATGATGTTGGGGTGGATGAGGACTTACTTGAAGGAGATGACGTTGGCATGGATGAGGACTTACTTGAAAGGGATGATGTTGGGGTGGATGAGGACTTACTTGAAGGAGATGACATTGGGGTGGATGAGGATTACTTGAAGGAGATGATGTTGGGGTGGATGAGGACTTACTTGAAGGAGATGACGTTGGCATGGATGAGGACTTACTTGAAAGGGATGATGTTGGGGTGGATGAGGACTTACTTGAAGGAGGTGATGTTGGGGTGGATGAGGACTTACTTGAAGGAGATGACGTTGGCATGGATGAGGACTTACTTGAAGGAGATGACGTTAGTGTGGATGAGGACTTACTTGAAGGAGATGACGTTAGTGTGGATGAGGACTTACTTGAAGGAGATGACGTTAGTGTGGATGAGGACTTACTTGAAGGAGATGACGTTGGGGTGGATGAGGACTTACTTGAAGGAGGTGACGTTGGGGTGGATGAGGACTTACTTGAAGGAGATGACGTTGGGGTGGATGAGGACTTACTTGAAGGAGATGACGTTGGGGTGGTTGAGTTTGCGGAGGTGGCGGATGTCTGTTTCTTTGAGGTTGTGAACTTTCTTCACGGCGACCTGTTCATTTCGCAGAGTGCCCAGGAAGACCGCACCCTGCGCCCCACTGCCCAGCCATTGCAGGTCGGAGATGTTCTCAAACGGAATGTCCCAATTGTCTGCAACCACAGAGGATCACAACTACAGAATGTGCATCACAAATAGTTTTATACAAGCACATATATAAGCAGATATGTATATGTGTGTGTATATATATATATATATATATATATATATATATATATATATATATATATATATGCACGCGTGTCTGAGAGACTTGTGTCTGTTCATTTATGGATGCGTGCATATAGTGTAAGGCAATATGCTGACATCTATAACTTGTACAGGGTGCCAAACTTTCAGGAGTTATTGAATTATTCTATAACCATCTGGAAATAAATAACACCTTAATTAAACAACACCCTCCACGGGGTAACAGTCCTTGTTGATCTTAGAGTTTATAGCAGAGGGCATAAGACGGTGATGACCCACATGTTTAACAAATGAACCCCAATATACTTTCACTGTGTCTCACTGAGACTTTAGACCCCAAATCATAAATGAAACTGGCACTCACTCTGTTGTTTGAGTTCCGTGGACGTCGCCTTCCCAATGATGGTCCACATCGGTCGAAGACACCCAAGAAGACCCTCAAAGAACCCGCCATGTCGACACTCTCTGTACCCCACGTTCATGCTCCCAGCCACCTGTGTGGTGGGGGTGACAGGGGCAGACTTGGCCATGATGGGGGCGGGGGTGGAGTGTACGGGAAAGTGGTCTTCCTCCTCACCCTCATGTAGACACAGAGTGCTGAAACAAAACAGTTTGGTTTGTTTTGACATATAACATATATATATGCATACATAATTTATATATATATATATATATATAAACCCCAAAAGCAATAAAATAAACAAGATTATTGAGCCCATGCAAGATTGTGTAGTGGGGCCTTAAAATCTGCACTAGCACTGGAATAAAATAAATATTATGAGCTGAGCCAGTGATCCAGCTTCACTACCACTCAGCCGCCACATCAAGATATCCAAAGACAGGCTCTGATTTGTTACAGCGATGTCATTTATTTTAAGCTTACTAAAAACCTCATTGGGACTTGCCGAAATTGGGGCACATTTCAGTCTAAACAAGATCTAAACAAAGGCCTTTGTGGTACATGCCCCTCCTGTAGTCACCAGTGCCACGTAAGACTGTTTGCAACTACTCATGTCTGAACCAGAGATAAAAGTTTGGTAACACTACAGGACATCTGTGGGAAGTAATGCATAAATAAGTGTTATTATAACCCCTCCTCCTCCCTCTATACTAGAATTAGAGGACAGTTCACCAATTGTTATAAGCTCAGGATAAATTTTCCCTTATACCAGTTACTGATACTGTACAGATACAATCCTAGTGACGTATGTATTGTAACACTGGGTTGAACGCAATACAAATCTACAAAAACATTTCTATGTAAATGTACGTTTTCATACACTGGTTTAAAACAAGTTTAATTATTTATGATCTCTGAAGTCTGAATATATACGGTCATTATAATGTTGCCAGTGCAACTTGCCAACTCATACCTCGCTCGAGGCACTCGAGAACAAAACGAGGACTACAATGAGACATTAAACATTAACAACTGTTCTGTGGTCTTGTGGGCCACAGGAAACAGATCACATCCAATTAACCATAAGAATCTTGATTACCTGGTAATTTTATAACAAACACAAGATGAAGCCTCTGGGAATTAAAACGTGAATATGTAAGTTTACGCTGTAACAATAATGATACTTCTATTGAAATAAACCAGTTTGTGCTGTAAGAATAATGATACTTCTATTGAAATAAACCAGTTTGTGCTGTAACAATAATGATACTTCTATTGAAATAAACCAGTTTGTGCTGTAACAATAATGATACTTCTATTGAAATAAACCAGTTTGTGCTGTAACAATAATGATACTTCTATTGAAATAAACCAGTTTACGCTGTAACAATAATGATACTTCTATTGAAATAAACCAGTTTGTGCTGTAACAATAATGATACTTCTATTGAAATAAACCAGTTTGTGCTGTAACAATAATGATACTTCTATTGAAATAAACCAGTTTGTGCTGTAACAATAATGATACTTCTATTGAAATAAACCAGTTTGTGCTGTAACAATAATGATACTTCTATTGAAATAAACCAGTTTATGCTGTAACAATAATGATACTTCTATTGAAATAAACCAGTTTATGCTGTAACAATAAGGATACTTCTATTGAAATAAATCAGTTTATGCTGTAACAATAATGATACTTCTATTGAAATAAATCAGTTTATGCTGTAACAATAATGATACTTCTATTGAAATAAATCAGTTTATGCTGTAACAATAATGATACTTCTATTGAAATAAATCAGTTTATGCTGTAACAATAATGATACTTCTATTGAAATAAATCAGTTTGTGCTGTAACAATAATGATACTTCTATTGAAATAAACCAGTTTGTGCTGTAACAATAATGATACTTCTATTGAAATAAATCAGTTTGTGCTGTAACAATAATGATACTTCTATTGAAATAAACCAGTTTGTGCTGTAACAATAATGATACTTCTATTGAAATAAATCAGTTTATGCTGTAACAATAATGATACTTCTATTGAAATAAATCAGTTTACGCTGTAACAATAATGATACTTCTATTGAAATAAACTAGTTTATGCTGTAACAATAATGATACTTCTATTGAAATAAATCAGTTTATGCTGTAACAATAATGATACTTCTATTGAAATAAATCAGTTTACGCTGTAACAATAATGATACTTCTATTGAAATAAACCAGTTTACACTGTAACAATAATGATACTTCTATTGAAATAAACCAGTTTGTGCTGTAACTATAATGATACTTCTATTGAAATAAACCAGTTTGTGCTGTAACTATAATGATACTTCTATTGAAATAAACCAGTTTATGCTGTAACAATAACGATACTTCTATTGAAACTTCATGTTAATCAGTGCTGAGCAGAAATGTTCATTAGAATACACTATGACATCAAATATCTCACGTTGGTCTGTAAATTTGTGAGAAGTACATGCATATTAATTCAATAGATGCTAATTTTGGGATGATGTATTTAAAATAAATATAGGTAGCTATTTTGAGATATTTACATTTAAAGTTACATATAAATATACTTTGCCAATTGTTGGCATTCAAATCAAATCAAAATATTGTAACTGTTACTTAGATAAAGCTGTTACATTGTGAAGTGTCCAGTTCTCAGGACGACTCAAAGCATTTACTCTCTGGCAGACATGGTCAGTCAAACAACGCCTCAACTTCTTTGGGAAGTATAAAGCCACACTGTGTTTAATGTGCAAAGACTATTTGCATACACATATCCAGCACTTCGTTCATACAGTTGAGTGAGCTGGTGAGTGAACAAACTTTCAAAGCCCGGTTCTCTTGGTTGAGACTGCAATACTCTAGCCACTGTGCCACTGTGCCACTGTGCCACTGTGCCACTGAGGTGATAACAGCTGCCCTTGATATGTTGCTTCAGGGTGTATGTGGGCTAGCTAGTATTTTTACGTTTACCCTACCATGGTTTCTCAGAGTATGTCAGATGTATTGATTCCACCAAATATACATCACAGCTGAATCACAGTTTACATAATTCTACTGAGTAATATAAATAACCAATTCACTGAGTCACTGGTTCATTAATAAGTCAACAAATCCAGTAGTAATTATACAGGCGAGTAGTACATCTCTCGTGTGTCGAATCAGTAACTGAACAACTAGGCCTCAGGTGTGTTGATATTGTCAATGCCATCTTTAATTCAGGAGCCACACATCATATATTTGTTGGAATGAGGGCAAATGTTTTCCACACAAATAAACACTCATAAATTGATAAAACTATAAAATAGTTTGAATGAAGTGACACGCAAAAGAAATAATAATATACTCATAAGGTGACACTGTCAGAGATGCACAAATACAGATTAACTTTATACATTGTTTTCAAATAATAAAATCTTGACTTATCTTATTAGACATCATCTTAAACATTCAATTTAACAAATATATACATGAATTAATACAAAACCATAGACTGCCCCCCCCCACCAGTGTAACTGAGATTCCAATAGTAGAATCACAGTCCCTATTCTCACCTGTTGGAGAAGTCTTCTTTGAACTCGGAGCTACTTGTCAGCACGTTGAGCGTTGCCGGACTGTTCCGACTGTGCATCGGCTCATCCTTCTTCGCTGACTGGCCACTAGATGACGCCACTGGTGCTGTTGCGCTCGTAGAGCCAGCGACCGGTTGTGGAGAATCAGAGTGGACGGGCTTGGTGTTCCTCTCTAGCGTCATAGCAACAGGTCACCCAGACATGTCTGCAAGCACACAAGTTACGATTACAACCAGTTGTTAAGATATTAGGAAGTAAGTCCTTAGAACTGTAAAAGTAAACACGTAAGTTTTTATATAACACATATAGCACATCGCTCATTGGTTGTTCGAGAGACATCAAGACCAAATCTGTACCTGTAAAAAGTGTAACAATGTTTTACTCATAAAAACTGTCCACAAACGTGGCTTGACCAACAAGTACAATGACTACTACTAGTACTAGATCTAAATTTTTAATCTCGCTCGCACGCACGCACGCACGCACGCCCGCACGCCCACGCACGCACGCACCACACACACACACACACACACCTGCACACATACACACACCCCCAATGTGATAACCCAGTTTTTTGTCCAGTCATACATAGTGCATCAGCATGCAACAATTGTTACGTGTATTGTTTACAATGTAAACAAACAAATCGATGGTTGACACCTACAGCCAGACGTCAGATTAAAAACCATCATGAATCATTGTGCATAACCCAGAAAATAGCTCATCAATAAAGTTTTGAATAAACACAGCAATATCTTGCTTTGATTCCATGAAAAATATACCACTGAAAAACAAACCTTCCCGTGCCACTGAGAAACAAACCTTCCCGTGCCACTGAGAAACAAACCTTCCCTTGCCACTGAGAAACAAACCTTCCCGTGCCACTGAGAACCAAATGAAAACAAACCTTCCCGTTCCACTGAGAAACAAACCTTCCCCTGCCTCTGAGAAAGAAACCTTCCCATGCCACTGAGAAACAAACCTTCCCCTGCCACTGAGAAACAAACCTTCCCCTGCCACTGAGAACCAAATGAAAACAAACCTTCCCGTTCCACTGAGAAACAAACCTTCCCCTGCCACTGAGAAAGAAACCTTCCCATGCCACTGAGAAACAAACCTTCCCCTGCCACTGAGAAACAAACCTTCCCGTGCCACTGAGAACCAAATGAAAACAAACCTTCCCGTGCCACTGAGAAACAAACCTTCCTCTGCCACTGAGAAACAAACCTTCCCATGCCACTGAGAACCAAATGAAAACAAACCTTCCCGTGCCACTGAGAAACAAACCTTCCCCTGCCACTGAGAAACAAACCTTCCCTGCCACTGAGAAACAAACCTTCCCGTGCCACTGAGAAACAAACCTTCCCCTGCCACTGAGAAACAAACCTTCCCCTGCCACCGAGAAACAAACCTTCCCGTGCCACTGAGAAACAAACCTTCCCGTGCCACTGAGAACCAAATGAAAACAAACCTTCCCGTGCCACTGAGAAACAAACCTTCCCCTGCCACTGAGAAACAAACCTTCCCCTGCCACTGAGAAACAAACCTTCCCCTGCCACTGAGAAACAAACCTTCCCGTGCCACTGAGAAACAAACCTTCCCGTGCCACTGAGAAACAAACCTTCCCGTGCCACTGAGAAACAAACCTTCCCGTGCCACTGAGAAACAAACCTTCCCCTGCCACTGAGAAACAAACCTTCCCCTGCCACTGAGAAACAAACCTTCCCATGCCACTGAGAAACAAACCTTCCCTGCCACTGAGAAACAAACCTTCCCCTGCCACTGAGAAACAAACCTTCCCATGCCACTGAGAAACAAACCTTCCCCTGCCACTGAGAAACAAACCTTCCCCTGCCACTGAGAAACAAACCTTCCCGTGCCACTGAGAAACAAACCTTCCCCTGCCACTGAGAAACAAACCTTCCCCTGCCACTGAGAAACAAACCTTCCCATGCCACTGAGAAACAAACCTTCCCCTGCCACTGAGAAACAAACCTTCCCATGCCACTGAGAAACAAACCTTCCCGTGCCACTGAGAAACAAACCTTCCCGTGCCACTGAGAAACAAACCTTCCCCTGCCACTGAGAAACAAACCTTCCCATGCCACTGAGAAACAAACCTTCCCGTGCCACTGAGAACCAAATGAAAACAAACCTTCCTGTGCCACTGGGAAACAAACCTTCCTCTGCCACTGAGAAACAAACCTTCCCATGCCACTGAGAAACAAACCTTCCCATGCCACTGAGAAACAAACCTTCCCGTGCCACTGAGAAACAAACCTTCCCATGCCACTGAGAAACAAACCTTCCCATGCCACTGAGAAAAAACCTTCCCCTGCCACTGAGAAACAAACCTTCCCATGCCACTGAGAAACAAACCTTCCCGTGCCACTGAGAAACAAACCTTCCTGTGCCACTGAGAAACAAACCTTCCCCTGCCACTGAGAAACAAACCTTCCCATGCCACTGAGAACCAAATGAAAACAAACCTTCCCGTGCCACTGAGAAACCCAAATAACCCTTCCCCTGCCACTGAGAAACAAACCTTCCCGTGCCACTGAGAACCAAATGAAAACAAACCTTCCCCTGCCACTGAGAAACAAACCTTCCCATGCCACTGAGAACCAAATGAAAACAAACCTTCCCGTGCCACTGAGAAACAAACCTTCCCCTGCCACTGAGAAACAAACATTCCCGTGCCACTGAGAACCAAATGAAAACAAACCTTCCCCTGCCACTGAGAAACAAACCTTCCCGTGCCACTGAGAACCAAATGAAAACAAACCTTCCCGTGCCACTGAGAAACAAACCTTCCCATGCCACTGAGAACCAAATGAAAACAAACCTTCCCCTGCCACTGAGAAACAAACCTTCCCATGCCACTGAGAACCAAATGAAAACAAACCTTCCCGTGCCACTGAGAAACAAACCTTCCTCTGCCACTGAGAAACAAACCTTCCCATGCCACTGAGAACCAAATGAAAACAAACCTTCCCATGCCACTGAGAAACAAACCTTCCCCTGCCACTGAGATACAAACCTTCCCATGCCACTGAGAAACAAACCTTCCTGTGCCACTGAGAAACAAACCTTCCCCTGCCACTGAGAAACAAACCTTCCCCTGCCAAGAACCAAATGAAAACAAACCTTCCCCTGCCACTGAGAAACAAACCTTCCCGTGCCACTGAGAACCAAATGAAAACAAACCTTCCCGTGCCACTGAGAAACAAACCTTCCCCTGCCACTGAGAAACAAACCTTCCCCTGCCACTGAGAAACAAACCTTCCCGTGCCACTGAGAAACAAACCTTCCCGTGCCACTGAGAAACAAACCTTCCCGTGCCACTGAGAAACAAACCTTCCCGTGCCACTGAGAAACAAACCTTCCCGTGCCACTGAGAAACAAACCTTCCCCTGCCACTGAGAAACAAACCTTCCCCTGCCACTGAGAAACAAACCTTCCCCTGCCACTGAGAAACAAACCTTCCCCTGCCACTGAGAAACAAACCTTCCCCTGCCACTGAGAAACAAACCTTCCCCTGCCACTGAGAAACAAACCTTCCCATGCCACTGAGAAACAAACCTTCCCCTGCCACTGAGAAACAAACCTTCCCGTGCCACTGAGAAACAAACCTTCCCGTGCCACTGAGAAACAAACCTTCCCCTGCCACTGAGAAACAAACCTTCCCATGCCACTGAGAAACAAACCTTCCCATGCCACTGAGAAACAAACCTTCCCATGCCACTGAGAAACAAACCTTCCCGTGCCACTGAGAAACAAACCTTCCTCTGCCACTGAGAAACAAACCTTCCCCTGCCACTGAGAACCAAATGAAAACAAACCTTCCCGTGCCACTGAGAAACAAACCTTCCCGTGCCACTGAGAACCAAATGAATACAAACCTTCCCGTGCCACTGAGAAACAAACCTTCCCCTGCCACTGAGAAACAAACCTTCCCCTGCCACTGAGAAACAAACCTTCCCGTGCCACTGAGAAACAAACCTTCCCCTGCCACTGAGAAACTAACCTGATCATGTGGCAATAACCTACAGCCTCTATTACAAACCGGTCTGACACACTGTCAACAAAAACACTGACATTACTAACGCCATACCTTGGCAGATTCTACCTCCCGCCTCCACATTCTCTACCTCCCTGCCGCTAAATCTATTACAGCCCTAATCGTGTGAATTATTGAGCAACGTTTGACTCACGTTGACTCACTTCCAATCACCATGCACCGATGGTGTTTATGGCACACAATTCTGGCCACGATGACCCTGTCATTTTGTCATCGATTCAATATCTGCTAAGAGATGACAGCAGTTGGCAGCGTGCCAGCGCGACCAGCATCCGTGACGTATTTTCCAGTGACAATTCTGTCCAATTGCCAATCAATGCCCTCCGTCCTAGAGCCGCTCGCATCAGCCGGGGTCAGGCGCAATTTATTTTATCACTGAAAGCCATAATGACATGGTTGGTAATTGAAGCATTTACCACGAGATGTGGACTTATCACCCGCTATATCACACAACTGTAGAATAAACACATTCAAAGCTGTTTCCTTTAGTTATGCTGTACTATAAAACAAGCTGTTGGTATTCATTTTAATTTAACCAAAAATCACTTTAACTGAGAGGTGGCAACTGAAACTCAGAAATGGTCAAACAATGCTGAACAACTCTGGTCAATGGGACAGAATAAGGAAATTTGGACACCAATTTAGACGACATGATGACTGTAAATAGAGGCATAGATCTAACACTAGCTACAGACTGTACTGACATATGGTGTGACCTTTCTAATCTAGAACACGGACACTAGGTTTATGGCTGGCAGATCACCAAACTTGTGGTTTCTTATCTGGGTAGACCTTCCTTACTGCTTTCACACACACACTCGTCATCATACTAGTTGTAATGTACTCTAATTTTACGTGATTTAGTTGAACTAAAAATAAACATTTGTGCTGAGAAAAAAACCATCAAAATGGCAATGTACATGAAAAATGAATTCAGTGACATAAAAATGTTATGTCCATGTGTTCGGTGTTCCCTGAGGGATGTTTACATAGCTTAATTCCAGGAACTGGATCACTGCACAGTTAACTACCCCCCAGGTACTTTCTTTTACAGAGCACTGATCATGTTTATCTTGAAATATGATATGCAGACCTGTTTGTTTTATACTACCAGGTAATATCTAGGGTTAACCTCTCATCTAGGGATAAAACCCAGTGATACTGCAGGCAGTGTGTGCGTGTGTGCGTGCGTGCGTGTGTGCGTGTGTGTGTGTGTGTGTGTGTGTGTGGTGTGCATGTGCATGTATGTGCATGCATGCGGGCATATGCGTGCGTGTACGTGCGTGTGCGTTTATGAAATATTGAGTAATTTTTAAACAGTCTAAATCTACAAATCATCTGTAAAATTTTAGCCCGATATATGTGCATTCACAGGCAGACAGAGAAACACTTAAAATATAGAAATTAGTATCTTGACTATGACTGAGAGGAAGGCAGGACAATAGGGTGTGCTCACTCCACAGTAGCCTCTTACAGGCCAAAGCCCTCTACTGTAGAAAGGAAAGCCCTATAAAAGTGGAGATGTATAATACCAGTATTTATCACCAGCTAAAAGATAAGATGATTCTAGCAAATTGAAAACTAAACATTTTCTTGATTTTGCACTCACTCCTGTGGAAACAAACATTTGGGCCACCAACACTTGGAATAATTCCCAGATAATGTCTAGCCCTGTTTCTGCAGTGTAAACAGCTTTGTTAACAACCTATATCACAGACTGGCCACCGCACACATCTGATGTCAGAAATACTGAAGGCAACATGCCACAATCACAGAGGGCCAAGTATTGATCGACCCAAGGTCACGGTAGAACAACCGGTAAAGGTCAGAGCACTAAAATTAACCCAGGGGAGGTGGGAATAAATTTACCTGAAGGCATTCTCACAAAATACAAAAGAAACGCCAACGAACTGGACGTTCTCTGCCAACTTATACCAAGACACAAACATGCAGACTGCCCTGAAATATTTTGTTTTGTTCTACGAATTAAAAAAAAGAACGCCAAGATAGTATTTTTAACCCTTGTAATTGATACACAATTTCACATCGTACCGAGTGACACGATTACGGTACCGGGCAAATAGCAGTTTGCGTGACAGCATGGCATTCTGTCAGATGAAACGGCCTGTCCCTTCTGCACTGGAGGTGCATGGCTGCATGCATAATCAAGTAGGCTACACATCTGTGTCCAAACAGACCATCAGTTTCACATGAATAGTCTGCACTGTTTGATGTTCTAATCAGCTCATTAAATCTTCTGCATAAGTTTGATTGCTAACATGTGATTAACGTTGTGTGTGTTTGGGACAAGAGAGTTAATTAATGTATGACACCCCCACGAGGTCACAGCCTCTGAGACCAAATGAAATTTGCTGGGTGCAGCCCGCAATTTTTCTTGTCACTGATGACTCAATGGTGACTAGTCAACATTTTTTAGAATTCCCCAGAACTCAAACTGCCATACATTAATACTTAACAGCACTAGTAATTAGACTGGAATTGACATCCAGAAATCTTTCAATGAAAACCTTCAGTATTTTAGATAATAAAATAATTAAAAAGGTTTCAGGCATTGTCAATTGACAATGACTGAAATAAACAACAAATGATATTGTTGAATACCATAGTTGCTGTTTTGTTCTGTGTTATCATTTATTTCTTGATGTGACGACACATTTCCCAAGGGTGATTATGTGAGATATTAGTTCAATACTGATATTATAGTTGTTAACAAGAATAGTTAACATTGCTATATAATATATTTTGGTGCACTATTATTACCATTATTATAATTAACATAAATATAGTTTTGATTTCATTAGGTGTGGTCATAAAAAAAATATTATCATATTTTATATATATATATATATATATATATATATATATATATAATATATAAATATATATATTATATTATATATAATCATAATAAATTATCTTCTTATTTAAATACTCCTTCTCAAACTCTGTTTCAGTATTATTTTGTAAATGCACAGCTGCCCTATATATTCACTATATATTGTGCTTGATGTTTTGACAAAAACAAAAAATTTATTTGATTTGACACAGATCTTGAACACGATTGAATAAATCTGTCCTCCTCTGATCAATCTACGGGATTATTCTCCTACAACAAGGAAATTCATATGATATCTGATGCCGAAATACTCTCCCCTTGTCTGCCTCATGCATAATTAAGAGTAATCAGGCGCAGAGGTCGCCAGTAATGTCAGGAGATATCCAACCTGCAATAAGTCAACAGCCATTTGTATTCAAATGACGTATTGATTTGTAGTGAGCACATTACTAGGCCGTAACAGCCATTTTCATTTGCCAAATACACTACACAATAGATATGTGGATGGGTTGATTAGTGACAACCTGACCTACATCTATTGTTTTTTTAATCATCGAGTATAAAATCAGCTTATCAGTAATGCAATCTTACACAAGTTACATTTTTCCACTATTGTTCTGACCCAAGGGACGTTTTCCACTCAGTAATCTGATTTTCAGTTTGACATTAAGTGCAGCAGCAGCAAATATTCTCTATATCGGCCTTGTACCTCATTTGTACAAAATAACACACCAGAATTTACCAGTTTCACCAGTGTTGAGACTATTTAAAATATCTTTCTTTAATAGGGTTATTCAGCGTGAACCTGTTTAGACGTGTTCATTTGGTTCTGGCATGAACAATTCTTGCGGTCGTTGCATTTTGGTCACTCATAACCGGTAATAACTGTGATCATGTGACGAGTTTACATCACTGCTGCTCACATTTGGTAGGTTGTCTTTCATTAGAAAGTAGCGCAGTCTTAAAGGTGAGGGGGTGCCTAAACTCCCACCAGAGGTTGAGGGCATAACAGTCATTAGCAGGGAACATCATGTGACCAAGGTTTCCCACCCAAGGAGGGAAGGCTTAAATAGCTGGGGAGACGAAGGCTCTAGGCTTTTTCTGTTGAGTGTCAGGAGAGAATAGACGTTGGTTCGTATAATGGGTAAAATCCATTGTGGTCGGGTAGAAATATGGGTGGACGGATAAAAAATGAAGGAGCTTACAAAAGGTCTTCCAAAACCATACAGATTTGTCAGTTATGCCTTTAAAATGAGTGAAATGGTGTCACATGTGTGTTTGTAGTCCATTTCAAGTCTTCAAACACATTTTGTAAACTGGTTTGACAGTTAACATTGATGTGTCCCACAAAAACACGTGTGACTGGCAACAGTTTGATCCTGCATAAAGCCTTGTTGCTTTGGGGAGAGTAAAGCAGAGCCACGTAGAGCATAATACATTTACTGTCATTTTGTTGAGATGACCTTGTTCAGGGTAACATAAATATTGTGCTGTTGTGTTTTATACGAGCGTGTTTATTTCTATTTAACTTACGCAAGTACTTGGTATTAAGTCAGTACACCCATAAAGTTAATCCCCCTTAATGTTATCCTGCCGTGGCCTATGTAAAATTACATTAGGCAGTCGTAAACATGCAAGTATATACTTTTTATGACTAATGTACAAGAACAACCTGTGCCTGGAACGATGGCCACCCAGTGGCTACAGATGTACATCACTGCCATGTCGGGTTCTACCGTAATGTTTTTATTCAAACGTGAATGCACGTTTATTGAGAACTCTGTCATCAGCACCAAGAACAAGAATATGTATACGCTTGTAAGACAAACGAACAAGACTGAATCAACAATGTCTGAAGGGGCTAAATAAGAAGTCACAAACGTTGTTGCTTGGCTTGGTTTGGTAGAATGCTAGTCTGGTTCTAATGTACTTATTTTGTTCACTGTTTACAATTCTGCAATGGCTGCTGCTAATGGTTTTGTACCGTTCCATGGAGTGATAGATAATATGTGAAAATTGCTCCCTGGCAGTAGGTTGCCCTTGTGTAAAGGTCGATGCTCACAGACAGACCAGTCGCGTTATTATAGTTTGTGTAATGAGGTTAAAAACAATTCTAATGGTCTTCTATTTCAAATAAAAACCAGAATCTAGCTGTGCCGTAGTTAACCAGTAACTATTGTCAGTGAAAGAAGACACATAAGTAATTTAATCTGTAAGGTTTAGATACAAGTAGTAGTATTTTGTTTAAACTATACTGCCCATTTCAGGCTCCAGAGCTGCAACAATATTATGTTTATTTGAGCTGTCAGCCCGTAGCTTTATGGAGACTGAGAGACCCGTCCACCCATCATTTGGACGGGTAAAAACCGTTGTGTATGGGTAGAAATATGGGTGGACGGGTACAAAAATGATGGAGCAAAAAGTTCTTCCAAAACCATAGATATTGTCAGTTATGACTTAGAAGTGAGTGTAAATGGTGTCATGTGTGTCCATTTCAGGTCATCAGACACATTTTTTAACAGTTAAGTTAATATCCATATGTCCACCAAAACATATGTGACTGGCAATAATTTGGTCCTGCATAAAGCCCTGTGTCAGCCTGTCACTGTCAAAGTACAGACCTGTGTATATAAACCCACCTTTTCAAGCATTGGTAGGATGGCTATTCCGATGGTTGTAAATTATGATCATTGGATTTTCAGAAAGCAGACATGTACATCTGTAATAAGGTAATGTGGTAGTGTGTTTACAGTACCAGTCCTACACAAAGTACTTTGTTCTTCTTGCCACCATAGACCACATGGGCGGATCATAATGAACGAAGACAGTTTGCTCACATATTATGGATGCATGACTACATGGCCAATCACCTAGATTCACATGGAATGAACGAAACTGCAGCCACAAAGTTTGAACTAAGGTTATCATTTTGAGTGCAGCATTGTCACCACAGAGATTACACCCCATAGCATAGCTTTATGTAAAGACCCATCTACCCATCATTTGGACGGGTAAAAACCGTGGTGGACGGGTAAAAAAATGAAGGAGCAGAACAAATGTCTTACAAAACCATAGATACTGTCAGTTTTGACTCAAAAGTGAGTGTAATGGTGTCCCATATGTGTGTTTGTAGTGCATTTTAGGTCATCAGACACATTAAAGTTTATAAACTGCCTTAACAATTAACATCCATGTGTCCACCAAAACATGTGTGACTGGCAATAATTTGGTCCTGCATAAAGCCCTGCCCCATAGACATGTGACTAAAATTTAAGAAGAGTTTTACACAATAGATTATGACACTAAGGCTACTAGTCATAACATTTGTGGACTGGTCCAATGATTCAAAAAATAGTTCAATATTTGCCTTACAAGGAGTTTCAGCATTTTGTAAAATTAGAAATGGGTCAGTATTACTAGTGCTGACTTAGTTACTAAACATATCGCTATATTTAATAAGTAATTTACTCCAAAACAGTACACAAAGACCCATAATAAATAATAGTTTTGATGGAAATATTTATAGGGTGAACAGAAGTGTGACACTCAATATCAATAGTTAACCCTTCAGCTGGACTATAAACTCTATGTACTATTGATATCAATACAATATAACGGTATGTATAATAAAATTACAAGTCCAAAACTAGTACACAGTTTTTTGATTACGGTTATTAGGAATTATAGATCTAGTAAATGAAACAGAAAATGACCCTGAGTAGGTTGAGAACAGAGCTGAGAGCACCTTCAAATGCAACAAATGCAAAAACGACTATCACTCAAGCATCAGCCTCTGTATTCACAACATATGCTGCCCAGCCTACAACTGATCTTTGATACCAACGCACAAATCTACAGTCTTATGATACAGTCTTATGAGACTGCAGGATGTCTACTACCTACTAGATCTAGTAATACGAAGATAGAAAACATGACTTGTCACAAGTGGTTATCTTAATGCTTGTATACATGCTTCTATAGCTGGTGATGACAACAACGAATGTCATAGTTTTACTCCTCAGGCAGAAATACAAGTGTTCACAATTATAAAGTACCGACTCCCGAGTATAGCTGTTGAAACATCTCTCATGCCCAAGGAGGTTGGAGGATGTCTTTCAAATGACAGTCAGACAATGAGACAAATGGATAATTGTCCTACAGCCCTGACCTACATCATGTATCATTTGTATGTCATCTCTTAGTCTCCCTTTCCTGCACAGGAATACTCAGCATGTGTGTGTGTGTGTGTGTGTGTGTGCGCGCGCGCTCGCGCGTGCATGCATGAGCATGAATACATGTTAGTGCGTGCATGTGTGTGTGCGTGCATGCGTGTGCATGTTAGTGTGTATGTATGTGTGTGAGTGCATGTGCATGTGTATGTATGTGCATGCATGTGTGTGTGTGTGTGTGTGCATATGTGTGTATATATGTAACTGACTGTTCTTAACTTACAATCTTAAAGTTGTTGTCAATATAAAATATAAGCACTGTGTGAAAATTGTTTGTGTACATATACAAATCCATTTAACTGAACAAAAAGTAATAGAGAAAATAACAAATAGTTTTAACAATGATGCAATAATAAAGCAAATTAAGACATCCGTGAGCTTGATTTTTTGCACTTTAAAATCATTCTCACTCCTTAATGTTCAATAAACTTAGATTCAGTACAAAAACAGCAAGGCAACACAAATTCAGACACGCCTCTAGGAAACTGTTGAAACTGGTTTAATGATGGATTTTCACATGAGCTCATTATAGAGTGAGATGATCTGTCTAGCTATTTTAGCATTATTTAGAAACCATTCACTGAGTTTTTACTTCTGAGAATCCAATCTATTTAGCCGAATCCATGCTCAATTTGTCCTTTCTTCAAATAACAGGGGTTCAGCCCGGGCAACAGCAATAACAGGGCCTACATAAGACGGTCAACATGGTTACAAGCATTCAACCATATTAATTATCAGACAGTATTATGCCACTTCAATTATCACCACTACTCAACATTATAATTGAACACAGTAGCTACAACACGCCCACTCATAACTAAGGCACTTGTGATATTGTACTATCTAGGAGTGTCAACGCTATGAATGAATGGTAAACTGTCAAACGTGGCCTGATCTGCGAGGAAGAATGCATAATCTGTCAATCACATTCACGGGCAGCGGCGTTAGTTGTCAACAACGTTATGTCAAAATACTATCACGACACATGTCAATTAATTACGGTTACAGTTTGGGGGAGAGAATTACAAATTATACACACCACACTCCACACCGCTGTCAGAATATGACTACAACAAATTATATATCCTGGTGAAGACACAATTTGGGAAATTTTGTGACTAACCACTGCTCACGTCAATCGTACCGCGACTAACCATCTACCATGACCCACGACAGTTACCCGTGCTCCGTTTTCGTCAGTTTTCTGTTAACGACGTCCATTTATTACTCCGACAATTCACATGTCTATATTCTATGTGTACGTATGAGAACACATGCCATAGTAAATCGAACTACACTAACCTTAGCTCCGTTTATCCATGAAAAAGCACAGTTCCACGCCCAGCCATTCGTCTGTCAAATTGGAATCTGTGGCGTGTCATAATAATGTAGTGCGTTCGGTTAATGGAACAGCGCCGTGTCATAAATTTGTGATATTACATCTGTTGTTAAATGCAGCTAATTTAAACGCAATCGTTGATATTTATCTCTATATTAAACAACACTGATCGGTGTTCCCCAGGAATGGCCAAGGACCAAACTCTCAGTTGCCAACGCATAACTTTACGGAGGGGTGTGTTCAATGAATAAACTAGCCATCACGTGATAATATCTGCGCTGGTAATCCGCCCGCGCGATCCGAACTTGCGGAGACTGTGTCAAGGCTGTGCAGTGTGCATGGTACTGGTAGTCGTGGGCAGATCTGTGCGGCTGTAAGATTATAAGATTGTTCAAACACATCACACACACAGGCAGAAACTAGTTGGGTGACGGGTATTATTTACAGTTAAACTCATTGATCGTCACGTTGACCTTCCAGCACACGGGTCTAGATATGAATGATTCTATTTAATTATGGCGCGGCGAGTCATGATTTCGGAAGACGGGAGGGGGTTCCATTGAGGAATTTTTCGTCGCCGAGACATCCGAGTTAGTCTCGTCGCATCTACTTGCATGATTTCACCCAGGATCGACACTGATTCGAAAGACGTGCTGATGGAAATGTTTCGTTGCATATAATTCAGCTTCTCATCTCGCGATAGTGTTTTGAGACACTTTTATGAGCTCGTGCGCGCGTGCGTTCGTGGCGCGTGCGTTTACTTTGCCCAAAGACTCGGTTGTATTCGGGTTATTCCAAATTTGTGATTCGATAAAATCCCGGCCAACTATCAATATCTGTAATATTTCAATAAACATGATACGCCAAAACAATTATGTCAGTGCTGCATGTTACGGGACAAAATATAGTTTACTTTTCCTATAATGCTACATGCATCCATTAAGATATAAACTAAATAAAACTTGAACATTAAATTATTAATCCCTCCCTCTCTCCCTCAGCCCTCCCTCTCTTCCTACCTCCATCCCTTTCTTCCTCCCTTCCTCCCTCCCTCCCTCCCTTTCTCCCTCTCACTCCCTCTTCCTCCGATCCTCCCTCCTCTGTCTCTGTGTCACACTATATCTATCCTGTTTTCCTTATTCTTTCCCATGCACTCTTCTCTGCTCGTCTACACCCCTCTTCCTCCACGTTTTCGCCCGCCACTCGTTTTCTGTACCCATTCTCTCATTCTCATTAAGGCGCACATGGATTCGGTCATGGCTATTTGCACATATCTACAGGAACGTCGAAGCTATTTATGCTATACAAAGCAATTGTGTAATACCTGCCATACTTCCTTGACATTATCATAGTTTAACACAGACAATGCAATCCGTCAATTGGTGTTGAACATTCTTGGCATAGCTTGCGGCCTACTAATGGTTTGGCTGCTACGCCAGAACGCAGGGGTTGACAACATGTAACTTCGCCATATCGGTGACTAGCACGTGACAGGGTGCCACGACCAATAGCATGGAATCGTTGGGGTCAAAATGTAGTTCTCCCGTTAACAGTGCAAGGCCAACTTCATCTGTTTCTTGGTTTGTTCGATTGGGGTCGAGTGCAGCAGACGGTGCACGTTTGACGCTCAATGTAGTGTGACAGTTGGTCTCAACTAAGCTGCACACAAGCTGCAGTTTAAGATGTCAGCAGACATTAGGATATCAACAGTTGCCGAAACACAACGAGGACGGGTACAGATTGGACGATGCAATTACTTGAAGGTATGAACGTTTATGGTTTGTGGAAAGACAACTAATGCTCGAACGTTCCCTTATTGATATATAATCATATTCGTGATTCAATGCATGTTTCTGTTGTAATCCCCTCTACTATAATTTTACATTCAACAGCATCACAAAATTACAATGTGTTCAGAATTGCTTAGCAAGGATTGAGACTAGGTCTCCATGTTTTATTCGTTATATGCGGCTTCTAAAGTCTTTGCATTGTCTTCCTGTCCGATATCGTATTATCTTTAACATCTTTAAATTCATTGCTTACTCTGATGAGAAAGGTTGCCTAGCTTCGATCATTTCTAGTTTGTTGTCCCTAAAGTCAATACCATTGTTGGGACAAGTGCTTTTGCTTGTTTAAGCTAACACGTATGTGGAAAACAAAATTATGATCACTGATGATCGGTGTTGATAATATCTGAAACAAAATAAATTGGCTTAGTCTACATCTGTTATATGTTTATTATTTTATGTTATGTATTCTTGTTTACCAATTTGAGTTATATGGAATTATGCGAATTATGTATCAACATTTAAAGTAATTCTTTTTACATTTTATGAATGACAAAATGGCGATGTGTGCGCCATCTTGGTTTCACGTCGCCTGTTGTAAAACATTCCTATCTATAAATCTGAATGGATGAATAATTATAGTTTCCCGTGTTAACATGTTTAATGTATCATATGATATAATATAACATATAAACGATGTTTTTTTGCCTGTTTAAGCCAACACGCATGTGGAAAACAAAATTACGATCACTATGCTGATTGTTGTCTATAGTATCTTTAATAAAATAACTAAAGTTGTCTTAGTCTACATCTGTTAATTATATGTTTATTATTTTATGTTATGTATTCTTGTTTACAAACGATGTTTTAACGCCATTCTACAATACAAGTAACTTCACTGGAAATAGTTATATCAGTTTAAGTTAAGACAAGTTGACACCACAATCTCGCCAGTCAAACACTATATGGTATATAAAGAAAGGAAATTGCTACTATAATTGTAACTGATGTGTATTCGATGCCTCGTGGCAAAGGGTGTATCACGTGATGCTCGCAATATGGAGGGTCACATCCGGCAATGGAACGCCGGGCTTAGGGGCAGATACTCCCTCCCTTTCTCGTAGCACAGTGGTCAGTTGTGAGAGTTGAAGGTCGTGACATTCCTCGCCAGGGGATCGTTGTAAGGAGCAACCAAAGCGGAGTCCCGAGCCCAAGTAGATACATTAGATACTGTACTATGTACTAATGTACTATAGGCAGAATGTTCCCAGTGTCTCCCACTTCCGGATACCCTCTTTTTAAATTATATAAATATTATAAATTACATAATTTTATCTTTAATAAATTCTGTTTTTAACACATTATCTCAGTTTCACGATTAATTCGTTCGTTGTTTATAGAAAAATATATTATTAACCTGTAATAAATAGCCTTGTAGTTACTGCTTAACTATAGGCAATGCAAAATGTCCTGTTGTAATAACCACCATTAAGAACTCATGCTTGTGGGAAACAACTCTACTGGTTTTGTAATTTGTCACTTTTTCAGGTAGAAACAATCGTTCAAATAGGGTGTTTGACAGCCATGGTGACGGATGACGACACCACAAAAGAAGAGTTCAAAACAAAGTTAGCAGTGTTATCCAGAAAGGTGAATTTGTGCATACTTGTTTTTAGATTTTTAATAATTATGTATTCCTGTCAGATGATATAAATTAAAAAAATTCTAATAATATAAAATACAGTTGTAACTGATTGCATTTAGAAATGGCCAAATGCATTGTCAGTTGTTTGTCTAACCATTTTGTTCACTTGGATAGTTTAGGGTAATATTGATTCTATTTAATAGTTTTCAGATAATAATTATAACCATGGTTTATTTATTATATACCAGTACACCATGTGATTGTTCAACTCTTGCAGTTATAATATGTGTGTGTGTGTGTGCGTGCGTGCGTGCGTGTGTGCGTGTGTGCGTGTGTGCGTGTGTGTGTGTGTGTGTGGTAGGAGAGGTCAGTGGGGTAGGAGAGGACAGTGGGGTAGGAGAGGACAGTGGGGTAGGAGAGGACAGTGGGGTAGGAGAGGACAGTGGGGTAGGAGAGGACAGTGGGGTAGGAGAAGACAGTGGGGTAGGAGAAGACAGTGGGGTAGAAGAAGACAGTGGGGTAGGAGAAGACAGTGGGGTAGGAGAAGACAGTAGGGTAGGAGAAGACAGTGGGGTAGGAGAAGACAGTGGGTTAGGAGAAGACAATGGGGTAGGAGCAGACAGTGGAGTCGGAGAAGAAGACAGTGGGGTAGGAAGGTGAGGTGTGTGGTAGGGTTTCAGCTGGTCATATAGGCCACCTTTGTCATTAAGATCACGCCAGCTGTTTTTGCCAGTGTCACCTGGTAGTTTGGCCCGATATTTCTTATCCTGATGATAAGGAACATATTATCAGGAATATTATTATAATCTCACAGTAATCCAATCCCCAATATCATCACCATCTTGCGATGACTAAGTTTACCTCCAATGATCAATGTTTGGCATTGCATTTATCAGAAAACTCCAAGTAAGTAATATGTGATGCTTGAAGAAATCCAATTAAAATGTGAATAAGTATGTTGTTAGTTAGCCAATTTAGGATTCAGCAGCAATGTTGTCTCGTGCATCTTGTTTCTAATTTGTGTTGTCTTGTCCCAATCTATAATGTTCACACATCTAGTTCAGTTCTTATTTTAAAAAGTAAGTAAGACACGTGAAACATTCGTCAAATTTATTGAGGATAAGTTTAAATTGAGGCAAATAATTAAAATTGTTACCTGAATGGGCCATTCCATTGTGGCTCCAGTTTGCCACCTTTCCTCCCGATGTTCCTCATGTTTCGTTTCAGGACGATGTCCCCAATCTTAAAGTGAAATGATGTCACTCCCTTTGTCTGTCTGTCCATGTACTGCTTAGATTGGCGCTGTTGGGCACTTGTGACATTTGTGTGAACGTGTGAAAGTCATGGTGCTTAGAACATAGTTGGATGGAAGGCTTAAATATAAAAACATTGTCAGTTAGAAGTAATAATTTATACACAAAAAAGAATATAATATAGTAAGGGACACAATTCTAGGAGTTGTAACTTGATAACAATGTTATCTCTATCTGACCAGTGGTTGTGCTATATTCATAGTCAGCTTATGTTATCTGTATGGGAAAGTAAGAGACTTTGAATTCAGTTGGTGATATGGATCCACCAATGAAAAGCAACATAAATTGGTTCATCACAATGGACAGGGTTACATTATTTTACTGTTTACATTATCTTGTAAAAACCCTGTAACACGTACAAACTTTCACTACTTTTACACACCTGTTCATGAACGCTTATCACCTGTTTCCCTACTTGCTCAATGTAGAATGACATTTTACATGCATAATCATCTAATTGCCATAGATAATATAATTTGCAACACAAGCATAAATGCTAACTTGGGACAACAAGTGTGCATGTTACGACTATTTAATTTGTTATAAACATTCAAGAGTGGAAATGTTTACAGCATAAATATCAATATTAGCTCCTGTGTACACTGGCAATAGTCAACACTACGTTGAGTAAGGATAACATCTGTACTTTTCACATTACATGGCCTACCTACGAGATCTATGCCAACCATATGCATGGGTGCCACATTCTTGATAGGTGTCAGCTTTGGCGCTACTGTTTTGATTTTTTCATATCGCTGACATGCATCGCATTTCGAAATCTGCAATATGTGAAATAAGATCATGTAACATAAAATATGGGATCTACAATGACAAGAATTGTGTGAGTGAGCCAGTGAGTGAGCCAGTGAGTGAGTGAGCCAGTGATGTGAGTGAGTGAGCGAGCGAGTGAGTGAAGTGAGTGAGAGTGAATGAGTGAGTGGTGAGTGGGTGAGTGAGTGAGTGAGTGAGTGAGTGAGCTAGTGAGTGAGCTAGTGAGTGAGCTAGTGATTGATTGAGCTAGTGAGTCAGCGAGCGAGCGAGCGAGCGAGCGAGTGAGTGAGTGACCTAGTGAGTGACCTAGTGAGTGGTGGGTGAGTGAGTGAATGAGTGAGCTAGTGAGTGATTAAGTGAGTGAGTGCGTGAGCTAGCGAGCGAGTGAGTGAGCGAGCAGTGAGTGGTGAGTGAGTGTGAGTGAATGAATGAGTGGTGTGAGTGAGTGAGTGAGTGAGTGAGTGAGTGAGTGAGTGAGTGAATGAGTGAATGAGTGAGTGGTATATATGAATATATATTTTCATCGGTGATGATTTTTGGCGGATGTTTGTGTGTGGCTGAATGTACACTAACACTCCAGTTTCATTGATGTTCCTAATGAACGTCATTAAGACCCTCTTGTTCTTGGGTTGCAATAGTGGTGGTAGTTTGAGCAAATTAATTACATATAGTTTGTAGGGGAAGGGCGGGTAAAGTGGGCCTGTCAGCCAAAGTGGGCCCCATCTGTCACAGCATTCCTAGTATGCAATGCAGTCAAACCAACAATAATAGTATTTACAAACCCTCCATGGGACACAATTCAACGTTGTATTTGTTTCTTTGGCACAAATGCAAAACGTTGAGTATCACATTTGTGTTTTAGGTACTTTTCTTAAATAATTGATATGCCTTACAAACATCACCTTTTCCTAAATTGTCAGGGTACATAACTGAAAATGTGGTCCAGTGAGCAATAGGCCATAGTTTTTGTTAAATGAACAATTTCAATTTGAAGTGAATAAACACAATAATCCCAAAATGGCGTCCGACCGATAATCTATAGCAGAGGCCAAAGTGGGCCCCATGGGGCTACAGTGCGCCAAGCTACAGAGGGACGACCTGGAACATTGCTGGCAGTCATTACACGAAACACGTCAAGGCCACAGCAAGACTGGTAACGTGCCTACAACCACCCGTTTCAAAGAAAAGAGGGCACACAAAAGCTGAGAACATGTAAAAAAAACATAGAAGGAAGACTACTACGGTATGCCTTATCTGGGATATTCGGATATTTGTATTCTAACAGCAGAACATGCAAAAGCTGGATGTATTGTGGGGAGTGTGGCCGGTGGATACACCATGCGTACGCTGGGTATGAGCGTGGCGGGTTATGTGCAAGATTTGCTTCAACGATTATGTGGCATCGCATAGCATTGTGAGGGGGCCCACTTGGGCCTCATGTTTTTGAGAAATAATAAAATGAGTGTCTTTTCTTGTTTCATCAGACCCAATGAGTTGACATGTCAGGGACCTGACGGTAAATGTGGGGGGCAGGACCCCCCACACACACCTGAGGCACCTGTTGACCCCTTACCAACCTCTAAATGCCTGTGTGGGTGTTTGTTTTGTCAAATGAATATTACAATCAGGCAGCATAGTTTTCAGATGTAGCATATAATTGTTACATTTAAAAGTGCCACACTGTAACCCCAAGTCACTATGTTTCAGATTGATCATTGATAGATTTTTTATATATAAGAAGTGTCGAAAGACTCAAAAAGTCACATGTAACACCATGTTGGAATTGCTCAACACTAAACTGCAAGGAAAAAGAAGACAGTCTAACACAAATCTAATTTATTGTTGCTCTTTACAATAATATATAGAAATAAAAAAAAAAAGGCAAATATGAAGAACATACAATATTAATAACATTAAAGAGAACAATATATGAGAAGATATACATTAATCAGATATTATATATATATATATATATATATATATATATATTTTATATATATATATATATTATATATATATAATATATATAAATGTAATATAATATATATATATATAATATATATAATATATATATATAGTTATATATAAAAATCGTAATGTTCATTTCTCATATATTGTTCTCTTTTTATGTATTAATATTGTATGTTATTTGCCTTCATTTCTATATATTATTGTAAAGAGCAACAATAAATTAGATTTGTGTTAGACTGTCTTCTTTTTCCTTGCAGTTCTATCTATAGACAAGGATGACTCGATCCGTTTCCTGCAATGTTGCATTTCCCAAAAAGTAGTTAAAATGTTTTACATTTCTTGCATGCGTTAGTCTCAACACAAAACATTTTTGGAGTTACAATGCATTTGCCAATGATGTTCCCATTTTAATTCATCTAGACCAGGGCTAGGTCCTTTTGTAATTCTTGTGGCTCGGACTGATTGTAGATTTAAACCAAGGTGTATGCGTTAATTGTTGTTAATGTCATATATATTTAACTTGTATACTAGCGAGAGTATCGAATGCTCTTGAAAAGTCCGTAATATGCTCATGTCCAATTCCTAGCTATTTACTAATTTTAGAGAATTCGCTAAGCCACGTATGGTGAGTTTCTGTCAAGTGTTTACAACGGAAGCAGTGTACGTGTTGTCTGTCGGATAAGACAGAGTGCCAGTCGAAATGATTCATGTTAGAGTAAATCATATGTGTTAAAGCTAGGAGTTTACAGTATACTGATATTATGGAGATGGGGTGGCAGTTTGATGGGACCTTGGCGCACAATCACGAGAGTGGAAGCTAGTTCAGCTGTGGTAAATAATTTTTTTTTATTAATCTTGAGAGGTGGAGTTAATTCATTGGCAGCAATTTGTAATATTCTGGATGGAACTTTATCGGATTTATTTATTCCTGTATATTTAATTTGTTTGTTTTTAAATCATGTATTAATTTGGCTATTCATTTTGAGTGTGGTTCTTTTGGTAGGTCTTTTCGTTTGCGAATTAGAGTGTTGTGTGGTTCTATCTAATAGAGCGTGAATCAATGTAGATCAACCAATATAAACATTTCACGAATATATATATATATATATATATATATATATATATATATATATATATATATATATATATATATATATTGTTTTTTGGGGTGTATATATGATAAGCCTAATTACTAATGCCTTATTATTATATGGGTTTCACCGTTCTTCAGTTCTAGCCTTCGGCTACGTGTTACTCCACATAGTAGTAGTATACAGATGGCCTAAGACCACATTTGCCTTTTCCATAGGCGACTATGATGACGTTTCCTTCAGTTCCTATCAAATTAAAATAGATCCGTTATCGAAAATTTCACAGCTTAGGCCTATTAATTCAGCGTTTGGTTTTCTGTCCTACAACTGGTGCGGTTTCGCCTGGTGGAATTACTGTCATAATAATGTTGTCCGACAGAGGGCGAAACCGTGTTAGATGATCTATTTTGTAACATCGTATCTTATTGGTTACCTTTCTACAACGTAGCCAATCGAAATTAGCGTGACTTTATGGTCTTTTATTTTGTCGCACGCAAAACAAAGTCTCGTGGAAAATACAAGATTTTTTACAATACCGTTTAAGAGCAGCTTTCCCGGGGTTATTCATAATGGCCGGATCGGCGCTGAAACGGCTGATGGCTGAATACAAGCGTAAGCCAGCTAGCTGTGTATTATTGTAAATATGGTGACAGCGACTGAAGTCCAGTGACACACTGACTGTGACAGCCACTGACTACCCACTGACTATTCTGTATACAGACACAGTGAATGACAAGACAAGAAAGTCAAGACACTGTCACTTTCACACGTCATCACTCGCTCAGGCGTCACCGAGGGCGAGGTAGGGCCGAGGATGAGTGCGTTTTTTACGTGCGTGCGTGCATGCATATGTGACTGAGCAGATGTTTGCCGAGACCGAGTCTCTGTGGACCGGCGCGATTGTGTGCAGAGTGCACGTCTGCATTCTCGACTCCGTCTCCAGTCATAAAACAACTCATAATTTTATATGTTCTATGGCTATCCCATGCCCAGGCTATATATGCATATGGCTTCAACACATAAAAATTATTATACATTATTGGATTATATATGTCGAATAAAATGTAAACATAACAAAAGTAATTCAGTTATAAATTTAGTTAATTTTTATATCCATAAAAAAGTTATATATATATATATTGTCTTGTTCTATAGTTTTTTGCCAGCACTTAAGTCTTAACAGGGTTGAAGTAACTGACTGGTCTGTATATATTGTGGTTACAATGTTATGATCTCATATTTTAGCCATAAGGTTTCATAGACATAGTCTTTTTCAGAACATTTTCACCAAGCTGACCTTCTGTACTGGCACTGGCACGTTATCCATTCAGTTCCACTACTGACCAGATCAAGTACTTGTAACTTATTTATTCAGCTGAGACTCAGAGTGGGTGAAATAAAGCTGCATTACAATTAACATAAAGTATGAAATACTTCACACAATAAATCTCTTAACCAATATCTTAAACTTTGAATACGTTTGAATTGAAATTGATGCCTGTTTTGCAACATTCTAGCTTGGTCCTTTCTTTCACGAATGAGATTATGGTGTTCTACTTAAAACTGTGTAAATATCACTAAATGTTACTCAGTAATTAAACTATATTTGATGAGTTTCCTGTATGAAAGCGGAAAGTAAATTTTATTTATGAGTCACCACGTACAGTTTGCCTTTGTTTCTGTTTTCTCTTAGAGTTGACACTGAACCCACCAGAAGGTATTGTTGCTGGGCCAGTTGATGAAGAAAATTTCTTTGAATGGGAAGCACTTATAACGTACGTTGATCGTAACCACTAACACCACAGTGACATATCTTACGTTGTATTTAATGCATGTTTATTGATACTGTATTTTATATAGATCTACAGCTGTATAACAAAATTAAATAGTGTGATTTGTTTTATTATTTTACACAGCATGGAAGCTGATAGAATTTTAGCAAATTACATTGATCGGAGCCTAGGAGGCAAATATGAAGGGATAATCTTAGAATATCGGTGTCTAATGCACAGATGAAATAACTTCCATGATTTATTTTTAATTGTTAGACCATTTCCATGATATGATATCTTGACTTTAGTGTTTTGTTTTCTCATTATAAAATTATTTCATTATATTATATATATATTATATATATATATATATATATATATATATATATATATATATATATATATATATATATATATATATATATATTATAATTAAATTATTAGTAAATTCCCATAGATTAAATTATTTATAAATATAATATGATACAGTATTATTACACGGTAAATACACCTGGAACCATTAATTTCATACATATGTGCCACTATGTGGCATTTGTTTATAACACAGACTGCAGTTAAATCATGTTGTACAACAGTTTAGACCATTCAAATCAGCAGGTCTGTGTCAGCTAAACTGTGTTGCATTGGTTTTTCCCCACCCACAGTGGTCCGGAAGAGACATGTTTTGAAGGAGGTGTATTTGCAGCCAAACTCACCTTCCCATCAGACTACCCTCTCAGTCCACCCAAGATGAAGTTTACATGTGACATCTTCCATCCAAATAGTAAGTGACATGATCATCCACACCTGGAGTTCACTCCATATCTCCACTTCCTATTCACACTTGTTTGATTCACACACTTTTTCGATTCCGATTCCACTCATCATTTGCTGATTCCAATTCTGAGTTCCAACATATTTGAAAATCAGATTCCACTAATTGTTATCACTATACAAATCATTTATGTATTCGTAAAATTTATATGCATTTTTAGTTCATTGGAAATCTTCTGTGCTGATATTGGCAACATTATTTTGAACGTGAACAATGAAGCTGTTGGTTTGACTTCATGTCTGGTTTATTGTTATTCTTGTATAACAAACACATTAATACTATGGCATTATTGAACATTTCTCTGTACGCATTTTATAATATAACTACAACGTGACTGCCTACATTATAAATAAACCTTAAAGGTGGTGTAAGCCGATGTCACAACTGCAAAAGTGATATATTTGTAGGATTATATTTGTAGGATTTTATCCTACAAATATAATTGCTCATTTGTGATACTAATACCTATGTGTTTACATATATAAAATAAATAAACAGATTTCTGTTTATAGCATTGCTTGAATACATTTCACTTGCAGTCTATTCCGATGGCCGAGTGTGCATATCGATACTACACGCCCCGGGTGATGACCCCATGGGATACGAGTCAAGTGCCGAGCGGTGGAGTCCGGTGCAGAGTGTTGAGAAGATACTGCTGTCAGTAGTCAGCATGTTGGCAGGTGAGTTGTCCTTTGGGGGTCAGAGCCTCAGGGGGCAGTTATCCTACCTGTTGTATTGCACAAAACTCAGGACCTAGAATTATATATATATATATATATATATATATATATATGACCCATCTTAACGAAATGAGTCGGATGTCGGTAAAACTGATTTTCCGTAAATGCTGTTTTTGTGAAAAAATTGCAAATCCAAACATTTTGAGATTTTCCGTGAATGTTATTCCTTAGTATTAATTTTTTCAGCTTTCGCTATTGGTACTGTCTTTTTAAGTCAGTTTTGTGTATTTTTGTGTCATTTTCGAAGAACTGGGAACACCGACATGTGACTCACTTTGTTAAGATGGGTCACACACACATATATGTATATATATAGCTAGAAAATTATATAAAAAAATTAGGAAATTTGTTGTAAACTATGTGTAACTGATGAGGCGTATTGCCTGGTTTAATGGTCGACTACACTGGTGCAGTGAAATGATCCATGTTTTAAACTGTGTAGTTGGCTCAGTTATTGTGTTGCCATTGTATGCAGAAGTACTTGGATATTTTGTTAAATGTTGAAAGGGCATCATGGATACAAGAACTGCTCGTAGATGATTTTTAGGAAACTAATTTTGATCAGTGAATCAGTAACAAAATGGCAGTGGCACATTTAAAGAATTTTCTAAGGTCTGTTTTTCGTATCGTCATACAAAACGTTAACATGGCCATCAGTAGAAACTATGAGACTGGAGAGAAGGATACTCCGCAGTATGCCTTCAGCGCAATATCCTAGTAGGACTTTGCTGAGTAATTATCCAAATCCAGAAGTGAGTCTTCTTATGGCCAGTTGTGTGTAAGGTGGGGATTGCCATGTGTGATGAAATGTAGCTCTTCATCACTGGAGGAGGAGGTAGTTATATAGTGCATCTTCATTGTGCTTCTTCATTTATTGTTATATGAACTGTCGGGAAATGCATGTAATATTCTGGATAAATTTTTCATTGGTTGGTGCAGCAACCAGACTGCATTTAGATGTTGTTTATTTGTTGCAGAAACCAGGCGGCATTTAGATGTTAGTTACATCTACTTGTTCCAGAAACAAGACCGTATTCAGATATTATTTACATGTTGTAGAGCATTCAGATGTTTTGTGTACTTATATTCGTAAACCATTTTGAACAGCACTGAGGACTGGATACAGTGCAGAAATCAGACCATATTCAGTTACTGTGTACGTTTACTTGTTTCAGAAACCAGACAATATTCACGTTGTTTACATTGTTAGACATGAAAAACTAGACAACATTCAGACATTGCTTACGTCTGCTTGTTTCAGGAATATTTATCTTATTTATTTTATCTTTGCTTATGTATTTAATTAATTAAATTATATTTTATCTTTAGCCAACACGCCATGTCATTGTGAAGCACTTTGATTGGCATTTAGTTACTTAAAAGGCACTATATTAATAAATGGAATTATTATTATTATTATAACAACCAGACAACACTCAGAAATGTTTTACATGTTTCAGAGCCCAATGACGAGAGTGCAGCCAATGTTGATGCAGCGAAGACGTGGAGAGACAATCGCGCACGGTTCAACGAAATAGCTCATCAAACAGTGCGCAAGTCATTAGGTCTGTGAGAAGATATAGAAGTAGTTGGTGCTAGTTATCTAAGTCACTGTCTGAAGGAAGGCGCAAGTCGGTGTACATTGGGTTTAGGCATGTCACTTTGCAGTAAGCATATTTAATACTTGTTCTGTATATTCAGATTTACGTCTGTATGGGACATGTAGCCAATCTTAACCTAGTCAGGTTTCATGTTCTAAATGTACAGTGAATGATGTCACATATGGGATCTTACATGGACGCCTTAATTTTCATTCCTCTTTCCGACACTGATCACTGCCAGAGCAAGCTCTATGTTACAGAGCAAGCCGTACGTTAGTATAAACAACTGTTGATTGTTCCAGAAGCAGCAGACATTGCAGGGAACTGTCTCACTGGTTAACAGTTGGGCTCTGTAAAATAAATTTGCTCCTGAATAGTGATCTTGTATTGAGAACTAAAACCCAGCCACTTGCTGGTGATTCAGTGAGAGTTTCCTTGGTGATGCAGCGGCAGGTTTTTGCATTTTGAAAAGATCTAAATTCAACAAGTGTTTCCGTCTGATGAATTTTCGTTTAAAAATGTGTTAGTGAGATGGCCCCCAGGAAGATCACCTGCTATTTTGAAAATGTTTCCTCCAATTAAAAGGTCCTGTTTTAAGATGTACATACTAATTTTCAGGTGTTTGGTTTGGTCAAGTTTATTGACAAGAGTTTTAGGTGTAAGTGAACTTAATGAAGCCAAAAACCTGAAATATTTTCTTATGTGTACAGAAATAGTAGATAATTCAATTGGTGGCATCACTAATGCAAACATAGTAATTATCTCAATCTCAGTAAAAACGTTCTGCCATGAGATCCTACGTCATGGTGATCTACTGCAGTTTGCTTATCAAGTTACAAGGTCGGAGCATTTGGCAGTAGGTATTGTTCACCTGAAGACATTGATGTATATATTGCCAGATGTATTTCACGCATCATTGAATGACTGGAGTGTAAATTTGTATGTCACGAGAATCAAGTTCTGGCAAATGATGATTAAACATTTGTGCTACTAATCAGTCTCTCTTGAATGTGGAGTGGTTGTGATGTTTGTTGAAGTGTGAGGTTCGCCCAATTCCAGCATTATGAACAAAACAACAACAAAGAAAGGGGGATAACATTTTCAACATTCATTTACTTTACATTACATTACATTACATTACATTACATTACATTACATTACATTACATTACATTACATTACATTACATTATACAACACAGTACGTCTTGATACAGAATTGTTTAACCAATGCTACATATATCACATTTTTTTATAATCGTGAAACTTATTGTTTTTGCTCTAAACTTAACCAAATTTGCAAAAGTAAAATATATCGATGCATAATATTAACTATTATTAGCATACAAGAAGATAAGCAAACCAACTTAGATTTTTAGATTTTTCCAGGGAGATGCCTCGATAATGGCAAAGAAATATTAAACATGTCATGATGATGGCTTTAAATTTGTTTATGTTTATTACATTGTAAAGATGCCTTGATAACGTTGATGGCATTTAAATAACCTTTCATCACAAAGATATGTTGAAAAGGCCTTCATAATGGTGATGATGTCGTAATGATTTCTTAATTATGTATTACAGGTGATGATTTGGATAACAGTTGCTGAAACAAAACTGCTAATTGCACCTCTGGTATGTCTAGAACCAGTGAAGTCTTCATAACCCTTTCATCTGTGCCATTAACTCATCCAGGCTTTGCTCTGTTGTTTCAACGGACTCTTCGGCTCCGGCCTGCAAAAGCCAACAGAAAAATGTTTGGTAATTATTTTACAAGGAAGCATTCTGTTCCTCCATTTTTTATTTAACCAGCTGAATGAAACAGAAAGAAGGAGGAACGAATTCTCAAGAAACCAGAGATGACGTCTGTTGAGAAGAATTAAAGGTGTACAACTGAGAGACATTAGAAAGGAGCTAGGAGTGAATAGCATACAAGAGAAAGTCAGAGAAATGAGACTACGCTGGTATGGACACATGCAGAGAATGGAAGAAAACAAAGTGAGAGCAATTGTTGACATGATAGTGCCAGGAAAAAGACCAAGAGGGAGATGAATGGATGGTATACAAAGGGATATGCAGGCACTGCGGATCACCCCGGAGGATGCCCAGGACAGAACATTCTGGAAATCAAGAATTCGGGCCGCATGCACGTTGTAATTTCTAAAAGGAGGTCTACTGTGTTGGACGTGGACAAATGAGAAATTGTTGAACATAAAGAAGTTTAGCAGTTAACTCGGCCTGTATCAGCTATACTGCCAAAAAAGCTTGTTTTTGAAAAAAATTGTTTTGGTTACCACTTGAACATGGTGAAGCCTAATATCTTCCAAATTGCATATGTTTTTAGAGGCTTACTAAATATGGGAGGTTGTCAAATAAGGAAAATTACCAGAACACGTCTTGAAAGCATGTTTACAATATAATTTTATGTGGCACAAGTAGCAATGCTGATTTCTGCCAACTGTCATTAGTATCGACAGTTTGTTAAATTTACTATGACTAGTACACTATCATCACACAAACTGTCAATACTTTTGTGTATTGTTGTGTCTGTTATTACATCAATCCAATATGGAGTGTTTTCTGATGTAGCTATGTTGCACACCTTCAGCGGCTGCCTGACAACTGCGTGGTTCAGGATTATCCAGTTTAGAAATGTACTCACACACACGGTACGTTCTGCAGGCAATGTGTAGGCTTGTCTAAGTCCCGGCGCTAGTGTCGGCGTCACTTCAGCGGTTTCTTCTGATGCTGCGTCGTCCGCAACCAGCTGTATATCTGCAGAGCGAGAATTATTGTCTCTAAAATTACATCTGCGTACAGACCGAATTATTGTCTGTAATAGAATTATTGTCTCTAAAGTTACAGCTGCATATAGACCGAATTATTGTCTCTAATAGAATTACTGTCTCTAAAATTACAGCTGCATATAGACAGAATTATTGTCCCTAATAGAATTATTGTTTCTAAAGCTACAGCTGCATACAGACAGAATTATTGTCTCTAATAGAATTATTGTCTCTACAGTTACAGCTGCATACAGACAGAATTATTGTTCCTAATAGAATTATTGTATTGTTAGAGCTGCATCAATTACAAATTATACTTAAACCATTCTTTTCACAAGGAATACACACTACAGGCAATTACCCATGTATGTGTAGTTTTTTAAGCAGCATCTGTAAAGTCTCATAGAGACTAAGAGTATGATGAGGGTGCTATATAAATGTATTACTACATTTTGGAATGTAATTTTACTATGAATCAAAGATCAATGGTGAAGACGGAATATGTATATGGATATACATAAAATAAATAAAATGATATATCTATTGGTATTATAAACTGTATTGAATGAGACATTCATTTATAACAAATATTTTGATATTTGCGAATCATGCAACAAAACAGCTCCAAAATTCAAACAGACACTTGAGCATTTTGTATTTTTATCAGTTTGTTACAGGACTGTTCATAACAATGAGGAATCATAAAGCCTAAACAGCACCACAAGTACATTGAACGTTGATAAAACAAAACATTAAATATAATACATTTGCAGAGCACTGAATTATATATAAAACTTACTGTCAACCGACAAAAGAATAACTGCCTACAATTAACAGTGGGTACATACATTTGATATAGCCATGGAGATTTAAAAACTGAATAACTAAACTGGAGCGATTTGTTATATGTCAAAATTTGTGTATGAGGTTATGTCAACATCTTTCACAGTACAGTGTGTACATTTGTCCATTTATTAAAGCTATGTTGCCAGCTCCTCTGCCCAGAATTGGCAGAGCAGTAACTTGTAATGGGAAGGAATTCTGTTGTCTAGAATGTGGGAAAGGTAAACATCAAAGGTTATTACAGTTAATTAACTTTGCTCGCCTCTGCATTATTGCCAATAAATGTTGTTTTGAAACTGGACGTTTTTTTTACCCTTTCAAAATCTTGCAGGCGGAATCTTTCCAATTGCTAACATTGTTCCAAGCTTAACAAAGTAACTAAACACATATTGGCAGACAGTTAACCATCAACCGTGTTTTAGTCATAAGAACATAAAATTAATGAAAAAATAAAACCTTGGAGTTGGCACCCTCACTTTAAATATTTACCCCAGTCGTTTTCTTCATGTGTTATTTGTTCCTCCTCCTTAGCTTCCTTCACAGGTTCTGGAGGCATCTCACTGAGTCGTTTCTGCAGCAAACAATAAACCACTGACTCAATGTATATACATAGCATAGTGTCCAGTCATTACAACTGGTCAATGCGATTTACACTTTACTCCCAGGCAGACCTGTTCAACCGAATACTACCTAGACTGGTCGGGAAAGTATTCAGTCATTTCGCAATTAATGCACAAAACAACTTGTACAATTAATGTGATTAATACTTTACTCCAGACCTGTTTAATTGAATACCACCTCGACTGGTCTCGAACACAATCTGTCATGCTGCAGTTAAGGCACAAAACTAGTTACGTGATCACTGCGATTTATGCTTTACTCCAGACCTGTTCAATCGAATACCATCTCGACTACCGGTAGTCTGGAAAGCAGTTAGTCATGCTGGCATTAATGCATAAAACTAGTTATACACAAATATCCATCACTGTCCATAACCAGATATGTGTTTCTGTAGTGGACAACTAGAGCAATGTAGCATGAACAAAACTGTCCAAGGTTTGACATGTCAACATAGGAAGGTCCTTTAGACTGAGTGTGATTCTCTACTCACTGACCTACTGCGCTTCACTCACAGGTTTATGCTTACATAAATGTAATTGGATATGACATTATAAATTATATTGTGCAAGGTAATAATGGTGATCGGCAGAACATTTCTTCCCTTGAGAAATGTAAGCGATATCAGTTTGGTTGATTCCGGTATAGTAATGGTATTATTACGCCAGAATTAACAAAAACATTAAATTCGCCTGAAATGTTTAATTCCTGAGAATGTTGGAAACTTGAAAAATCACAACCTTCCACCTGAAGGGAAAATTTGTCAGTGGAGAGAATTGCTTCCACTTCTATACTTGACCAATCTCGTTCAAAGTGAAAGGGGGAGAACACACACACACACACTCACACACACTCACACACACACACTACACACACACACACACACACACACACACACTCACACACACACACACACACACATTTGTATAATATAATCATTTATACATTCGCTAATAAACCCTAGAGGAAAACACCTGAAAATAAACTGATTGGATACTCGGTCAACGTCTGCCAATCACAGAACAAATATAACAACAATGTGGCCACGACGCCGCCATCTGGTGACAGCTCAATTTTTAATACCTAAATATACTCGTGACACTTTTGGATGTTGCAACAAGTAGACCCCGAGTGAATCAGACAATTTATTTCCATAGCCCACCTGGTAGCTGGCCTGCTGCTCGAGACAGTATCTGTCGTCACACTGTGGATTTGGCTGCAGCGCCATCGTTGGGAAGAAGTCCTCAAGGGCATTGTAACCAAGGTAGGCTGACACTTTGCCGAAACCTAATAAATACCTAAGAATATAACATAAAAATCAATACGTTTAAAGAGGGATAAATGCTTTCTTATGCTACCGTTCAACATTTTGAGAATGCAGGTGTGTGGTATAGTTACATAGCTGGATTTATATTTTCCATTCAATCTCATCAGAGAAATACTTCTTTAATTTATGCAATTTTCCCCCCCAACAAATGTTTCATCCCTACGCTAGTAAGCTAATAATTGACCCCCTAGTAATGGCCAGACTACAACCCCACCCTCTAAAACTTCGCCCCTACAACCCTGACCTCTGCAGCCTCAGCCACTACAACACCACCCCTATGACACCGTCTCACTTGAGTGTACCAGGAAGTGAGCCATTGTGCCCCTTCTACAATCCCCCCTCCTACCCTCCCAACATTCACAACTTCACCCCTTACCATCCAACCCCCGCATAACATGCTCTCACATTCTCATTTAAGTGTGGTCTCTGTAAAAAGAAGCCAGTCTACAACCCCACAGTGCCAGCTGTTACAACCCTGCCCCCTACAACCTCCTAAACAATGCCTACTATAAACCCGCTCACTATAATCCCACCCCCTAAACGACACCTACTACAAACACATTCACTATACCCTGCCTCATAGACTCCTACAACACCACCCACTACAAACATACCCCCTAAAACCCCACCCCCTACACATTGGTCTCACTTGAGTGCACTCTGTACAAGAAAGCCTGCCACTATGCCCATGGTGGTGGGGAGGCTGGCGGCACACACCCCCTCCCTCTTCAGTGTCTTCTCGTCTATCTGGGTCGCCACCACCAGGGGAGGGGCACACTGAAAGAAACACAATGACCTCGTACAAATTTCCTTTGAGCAATACAGACTGAATGTCTGGTCTTTAGACCTACTCTAAGCATCTTGATTTCTCTGGGAATAATTCAGCCATGGTGGAAGTAATACACAAAACATATTCCTATTTCACCCCTGTTTTATATAGCCAAATACTCATTCATATATCTGGGTTAGCTGTAATAACGTAGATTGAATCAACTTGTCTAGATTTTGAAATGGAGGTGTGAGATGTTTAATCTGTAATCTCATATTTGTTTATACGTTTTATCGAAACGACAAGGTAACTGCCTTTTTCAGGGATGAGTAAAATTGCATTGTATTGTACAACACATGGACGGTTTCAGGACAAAACGCAATAAACACCATTTTTGAAATTGCACCCAAACAAAGAAGCATCATTTGTTTAAATACATGTTGAGCCAGGATTATTTCTAATTTATACAAAATATGATACATTCCTATTAAACAGTATAATATTATATACAAGAGCGTTTGTTTTAAAAATGCATGTCTTTTTTTATCTATACATTTTCAGCCAATCAGCACCGCCTTTTTTTCTCTTCATTAGCAGCGACATAGAATGATGGTATACACTGTTATACTGCACTACACTTGGACATACATGTTAAGTCTCCCGCATTCAGCGGGAGACTCCCGCAATTACAGGAAATCTCCCGCTCTCCCGCGCGGGAGAAACAATCTCCCGCAATCTCATCGAGACATAAGTGAAAAAAAATTGCGGGAGCATCCGGCTGTTTCCGGTTTTCAGTCCACCCAAAACAAACAAATTGTACGTAATTTACCTTACTGGGTGCGGATAATTGGTTTATTTCTGGCTGGGTATTGTCTCAAGTGTTTTTCAGAGTCGCCTCACAATGAATAGCAATGCCAGTTAACTAATTGCAATCGAGTCTGAGACTGAGCTAATGCTCACAGACACCGCCGGGTGCTCGCAGGCGCAGACAACGAATTGAATATTGTTCATGGCTCTAAGAATGGTTTTGCTCCAGAGTAAGTTAATTCATATAACAATATCTATGTCAATATCTTATTCAGTGGAATTTATTCCTTTTTGTATTATATTCTTTGCATTTATGGTTAAAAACCTAATTGACATATAATAGCCCCATTTTCCAAGAGCCTCCGATTTACGTATAAAATACCGTTTTCCCCGAGACCCTCCGATTTACGTATAAATCTCCCACATTGGCATTTCCAAAACTTAACATGTATGCTTGGACATCAACATTATTTACTATTATATTTGGTCACATACATATGTGATAGCAGTTGTGTGATATTAATGGCACATTTAACTGAAATTCTAACAAAACTAACATATACTACTACTATCATCATCTAAACTGACTAATAATATACCCAACTACACTGGTTCAGTGGCAATATTTTCCAACAGAATGTTGAAAACTTTATACTGTATAGGGACTTATTGACATCCAGTTTGTGGCAATATCAATGTTGGATACTATGGTATAATATATATATTAGGGGGAGGAAGCAAATAACTGTCAAATAACTTGAACGTAGACAACCCACTCGTGTGTGACACTTACTGCAAAGCAGGCCGTCTCTCCCGGCTTGACCAACTGGATGTGTCCCGACACAGCATTCTCACTTACGCCCGATTCAAACCATGTCTGACAGATCTCATTGCATACCTGTAAAAAAGGTAAAAAGTAAAGGTAACTTCTTATATAGCACAGTATCCAGTCTATAATATAATATATATATATATATATATATATATATATATATATATATATATATATATATATATATATATATATATATATATATATATATATATAGATTACGTACACACATCAGAAGTTATTTATATTATGTTTAACTATTATGTTTAAATATTAGTTTTGTTAATGACAAATGACTGGTCTAGTATTACAAAGCTGCTGTGTGATTTTGCATTTATCTTTGTTAGCGTATTACAAACAGAAAAAGATTGCAGGTATATTCTTTAGCAGTGCAGTACATACTGTATGTCTGGTATTTAGGCCTACTCTAAGCACTTTACATTTCACACCATGACAGGCCTATTCAATCGAACACAGTCTTGATTTCTCTGGGGAAAATTCAGCCATGGTGGAAGTAATACACAAAACATATTCCTATTTCACCACTGTTTTATAGAGCCAAGTACCCATTCATATATCTGGGTGAGCTGGAGTAACTTAAGAGTGAATCACTTGTCCAGATTTTGAAACGGATATGAATCTCTGAAGCTTAACCTACTCTGACCTCTCACTCCATAAAGAAACTAACAAGCAAGCTTCAGCTTTCATATCAAAGGGCGTTGAAGTACTCACTATATTAACTGTCATGCGGGCCTCAAAGTTATCCACACAGCACAGAACCAAATCCACTTGTCCGTCTGTTTTGAGGTTTCCATTTCTGAAAGAGTGGCATACAGTTTTTGAAACGTTGCATTTTTAAGTAATTTTCCACATTTACATTTAACATTGTCACAACGAAAATGTATAAGATTGGCTTGTAAATATTGTACAATACTTATATTGTTGAATGTAAAAATTTAACTAAAAGTCATTTACACACCAACATTAAGCGACATACAGTGGTGTGTAGATTTTCTTGTTGCCAATTTTCTACTTGTTACATTGTAACAACTGTGGTTGTAACATAATTTTAAGGAAACATGTTTTTTACTTTGTATTAATGTAGTTGAAGTGCTGATTGCAAACACTAAGTAAATATCAATCATCTACTTACTTCAGACAGTTCTTGAAGTGATCAAAATTTGCCATTGTTGTGATGTTGTAGTTGTGCGCTTCTATGCAGACGTCTGGATTGATGTCTCTGCAACAGACAGTAGGGGTAGTCTCACCTGACAGTCTCTGTCTTGCTGCAGGACAGAGACTGTCACTCTGAAACACTCTGGCGTAAACATTTAACGTGCCTGGTGTAAACACTCAACATGTCTGCACAGTTCTAATGATTCAAGTGATCCAATGGGATACAATCAGTGTGTGACACAGGTCTTTATACAGAATCAAATTGTCACAAAAATAAGATGTCTCAACAGACATATGTATAAATACTCCAGTCTCTAGATTTGCACAGGGTGAAAACAGTAAGTTGTTATTCGCCACAAATATCCTCTTGTCCATTACATCCATTCACGAACTGTGCCCCTCTGAATGACAGGTGGACAGTGTGGTATTTCTTTGACAGTGACCCCTAAAATTATTTGAACCTACAACACGCCAATACCCATTAAAATGAGTGTAATTTGGATACGATAGTGTTGTGTATACGCAGTTTTTCATTTTGTTAGAAACATATTGAAAAAGCTGTCTTCGTTAGGAGAATGTCAACTGCATTCCCATATGTGGCCTGGAGAAGTTGTTCTGCTGTCCATGGTACAGTTGGACGTGAGAAAATAAAGACTTGACTGACTCACTGTAGTGTGTTGACCGCTGCGTCCACTTTACTCATGCCGGCCTGGTGTGGTTGGAAGAACAGGCGGTTCATGTTCGCTAACTCTACTTTGTCGTAGTCAAACAGAATCAACTGAAACAAGAACACCATCACACATAATTGTGTGGCGCCTTAGGAAAAACTGGACGTCGTTCAGAATAGCTAATGTACTTTTGTATTAATTCACTGGACGGCTTTCTATTTACTAAACACAAACTCTAAGGGACATCCTAACATTTAATGCAGTTCTCATAATTATTACTTCAAATCTCAACAACCGCATGAACTTGCATTTACTAATAATACAAATTATAGTTTTCTTCAAGTGTTTGGAAGATGACCATTTCATTAGCAATTTTGTTCAAATCTGTACTGTAACATAAGAGCATGTCAAAGATAATGTTGTGATTCAAAAAAGAAAACATGTTTACCAAAAATATCATCATTATCATGTATTAGATAAAATATGGTTATTTTATTGTATTATGTTACATACTATTACATTTTGTAATATTTTGCATTATTTCATAAAAGAGTCACTACTATGAACAGCAGATTGTACATGTGTAGTTACCTTGCCAATACCACATCGGGTCAACATTTCAGCTGTGACACTTCCGACACCTCCTATTCCCACGATAGCCACTGTGAAGTCTCGTATCCTCTGAAAGTAGCAGACAGTGATCAAATTAACTATTTTAGTAAGTTGTAATTCCCAAATAGAAGACCTTTTATAATAATATGTGTTACTCTATATATGGATTACGTGAGTTAATATTGATAGTAAAAATATTATTAGTTGTGCAAGTTGTTTTTAATTTACTTGATTTTGTTGATGTTTATCTGGACTGAAAAAACATAGTTTCTATTGTGCATAATTGCATACTGGTGTGTCCAAAATATAATTGTGAATTAAGATATTTATTATGACTCAAAGTTTCATTCAGTAAAACTGAATGATTATATGTTGGCTTATGCTTTCATCTGGCCTCTTAATTTTCAGCTGTAGAAATTTACCTGTAAATTAATTAACAGGTTTTTATGCAGAATAAAATGTTTGCCAGTTCAAAATATCCTGGTAGATGTGTGTGTGTGTGTGTGTGTGTGTGTGTGTGTGTGCGTGCACTGTGCATGCGCATGCGCGTGCGCGTGTTTGTGCATACACATGGAATAAGCACATGCAAGCCTAGGGCATAATTAAGCTAAATTATTACCATTGCCTACCTACTAGATTTGTACACCCTGGGGTGAGGAAGAGGGTGGCTTCTGTAGTAGGACAACACATTTAGGCTATGCAACTTATAAGACTATCTGCCAGTGTCCCTGCTGTTGTATGACCAATTGACCATGTCAGTGGACAGGGCAAACCCAGTCACCTCAGGTGCACGGTCAGGTAAAGCCATGTCAATTAAATGAAATAAAAATGAAGACATGCACGTGTTCATTATATTAGTTTTTACCTCATAGTTGTCAACAATGCCCATTCTCTTCAAAGCCATCAAACGACTACAACAGAAATATAGGTGGGACACTAGTTCATGCAACGTGTGTAACTTTGTGAAGAAAGTAAACCAGGATAATCCAGAAACAGATTTATGAACACTACATAGGGTTTTATTTTGTGTTTAAACTTTATTTGCTCTGAGTAAAGGATCATGTCAAAGTAATGCTTCCAATATATTATGTTTCTGGCTGTTTTCTTAATTTCATTCCAGTTGGTTTGTACTTCTTCAGTACGTTCCTTGGCTACATTTCTCCAGATGTTTTAGGGTCGAACCAGTTGGTTTTGATTTTTCCTTGTTGGTTGGGGGGTCTAAGGATTGTCTTGTAACTTCTGTTTGGAGGTGTGTCCAATCCATGCCCATTTTCAGTTTGAATCTTTTTTATCCTGATTTGATCTGTCATGTTCAAGTGTTAAATTCTGCCTTTATTTGTGATCTATATATCATGTACAGGCTATATATATGCCTATATAGTTGCGGTACATATATCAAACCCTAATGTATCATTTCAACAGAAAAATAAATGTTTACATGTTGGAATAATAAACAAAATAGCATACTCTTGTTTTAGATATACATAATGTCTAAATGGTAGTCTAGACCTAAAGTTGTAAGACTAAGTGAGTAAGTCTAAGAACCCTCCAGGAATTTTAATTTTATTCTTGGACTGGCTGGATCGATCCATATGTTTGACACAAATGCCATCAACTGATCAAGCATTCATGTATGCTTCCATTATTAATCCTGAACCAATTCATTACGTATGATACTTGGCGATACTTGACACAAACTGAAGTTATTGACAGTTGCTGATAAACAATCTGTCAGTCGGTTACATCGTGAGTGACTGTCACACACAAAAAACGAACCTGTACGGATTGCTGTCAACAACCTCCGAGCTCATTTCAGCGATCTTGCCACGCCTCTCGGCGGCCGGTTTCGCCGCTGAATTGCTTGATTTCAGACATTTCAGTTCGTTTTCAAGTTCTTTGACTCGAGCTTGCAGATTTTTGATTAGTTCGGGTGATTCCATGGCGAAGTCTGGTCACTCTGTCACCGACTCCACGTAGACGTAGTCAACAATCTTCTGCCGGAAGCAGCATGCACTACCGCCGCCCCCCGCGTGACGTCATTTCGGATCCTCAGAACGAGGCGTCTGAGGTCAATCAAGGGTCGGGAGCAGCGGAATGAAAACATTGCACACGTGTTTAGAAGGCAATAAGTGCGTTTGCGTGATAGCTTATTGCTGCTGGTTAATATAAATAATAATAGTGTTATGGTATTGCGTAGGGATGTGTAAATAACTACTATTATTATTGTTGTTTCACTTAATTGTAAGTCTAATTAACAGGGGGTAATGACTGGTCTGGAAAAGGTGAAAACATTACTGTTTGGTTATGGTATGATTTTTATCAGTCCTTATGAAAAGTGCCGTACATCATACATCACATCACATCACATCACATCACATCACATCACATCACATCACATCACATCACATCACATCACATCACATCACATCACATCACATCACATCACATCACATCACATCACATCACATCACATCACAGAAAGAGGTTTATATATAGGCTCCGTTATATATAAACCAAATTGGTGTTGTAATGTAAAACATAACTAGCATTCTCAATGTGTGTTTGCACATATGCATTCGGGCATGTATAAATATATAATTAGATTATTATTAACAGACAAAGTATAGGCACTGGTCTACTAGTAAGTAGTGCAACTGTTTAGCAAGTGACTCGCTGCAACAGAACATTCGTCTGCTTATGCTTGTGACAACTTCAAGTGCCATGACAAAATAATTTATGTTGTTGCTTTTAAAACTTGGCCAACTCATTGAAACATGTCAGGGTAAGTATTCCAGTCATACGATGAGAAGTTGAACAGGGTTGATTATTGAAAAACCGTGATGCTTTTTAGGTGTCGTTATATGATCAAAGCTACATCTAATACACCAATTGTACTTCAACAATGATTAAACATTAGTAAGCACCTGTTGCATCCACAATTCAAGTAATGAGGTATTTAGCTAAACAGTAACAACAACACAAATAAACATACACACAAATACAAACCAGTCTTGATGTTGAAAAAGACAATAAGAAGCGTGCCACTTATGACTGACAACTGATCATTTAAAACACTTAAAATGACTGCCTTTGTGTCTTAAAGCATTGCCAATTGGTACATTAGAAATCACTGGTCTAAAGAACGTATGAAGAGACATCTGGACACCAGCACCTGGGAATGGATGCACTTACCAATCTCCAAAGTTAATGTATTAATATATAGATATGCAGGCAAACATACTAGCATTCACATATGCATGCTGACACACAAGAAAATACACATATACAAATGTAGTCACTTATAAATGGGTATATTATATGCATGTTTAATGTGTATCCATGTAGGAATGTTCAGGAGACATGATATGTTTCCTGTATATTTTACAGGTGTCCCAATTACAAGATATTTGAATGCTGCATTAGTAGTGTCAGTGCATAGATGGAACACAATTCTACTCAGCAAAGCTATGTATTGAGGCATGAGAATTAGGGCACATCTTAGCCAAACAAACTGGATCTCACATTTTATTCTCTAATCTAAAATTAGTAATATCCCAAATTCAGGTACTAGTATTTAACAGCAACTGACAGAAACAGCAACAGCACATTGATTATTACGTAGCATAGTTGTGAAATACAGGTTTGTATGTTTTTATTAGTGATTTTTAAATTATGCTTCATTTGTCAAAATATCATCATTTGTCTTTGTATTTAAAGTGATGTTTTGAAAAAAATACATTTAGAAATTGGACTATGGGCCATGCACTCATACTTCCGGTATTTTACTAGCTTTGAATTATTTATCCCCAAAAAACTAGAATTTGATAAGTCAAATTATAAGGTATGCATTTCTGCTAATATTACACAATTAATGGGGCTTGATATAGACAGCAGACTAACAATTGCAAGTCAATTGAAATATTTGCTGCTTTTCAGGAATGCATTCAGATGCAAAATGCAAATGTTTTAGGGTGACATTAAAATGCAAATGTTTTGGTTACATATTTGAATTTCTAATGTGAAAAGGCTTTGTATCAACATTTTATTTTATTTGGAGAAATAATGTAATGTACACATTACAATGTACATGTGCAAATATAAATGCATTTATAATTTCAAGAGGCATTTGAATGCCTTAATTCAACATCTAGCTGTGCATTCAAAATATGCATTTATTAACAAGCCTGCTAGACGGTAATTTTTGGATTGGATGCAGGCCAGAGTGGCAGTTTGTACGGCAGGTTATGTGTAATGTTACACATGGTGTAATGTTACACATTTACTGTTACATATGCAATGTTACAGATAATACTACACAGATCCTTACTAAAAACTGTCCTCCGAGTCAGACTGGGTGTCATTTTGTGGACACAAGCGCCTCACTGACACCAACTTGTCCACTCGAAGCAACTGTTGGAGCAGTGACAACAAGTCATGCAACAACACCACCTTGCTGGCCAATGGCTCAATGACACTGCTGGAGACACCATCCTGCCGAGTGTGGTTCATTGCCATGGCAGCAGCCACTAGAGGGCGAGCAGCAGATGGCGTATGCGAGTTCTGAGCAAGATGGCCGGAAACTGATTGCAAGCCGTGCTGCAAGAGGTCTGCCGCATGGGACAAGGTGGTGTTGTTGCACTGCTCTTTGTACTGTTGCAAGGCTTTGTAGAGGGTTGTTTCGAAGGTTCCTCCTGCAGGGATGAATGCACAGTGGGGGTGTGTCCGACTTGAATGTGAGTTGCCCGTTGTTGTTCTGCTATCAAAGGTTGTGTGTACTTCAGCTGGAATGTCGTAGGTGTCCATATTGCCAGTTTCCTTGGTGAGATGGGAGTGTTCTGTGCACGGAACAGACCACATGAGTCCAGCACCATCACAAAGCACAGACATGTCAAACAGCATTCGCGCACATTTCAGACATGCGCGCAATGCAGACGCCACCTGGCTGCAGACGCCTGCGGTTGGAGCACACACGATGAGTTGGCGCGATAATTGCCTGGTGCAGCGCCTCATGGTGACAGCAGGTGGCGATAGGAGCACCCAGCGATGAGTGCCCAGCAGCATTGGCTTACATAAGTCGGCATTACCAATGACACTGGAGGATAGTAACTCACTCCAGCCATAGATGATGTGTACGTTAAATGCAAGTGCCAGCCTCTTCATGTCGTCCTCATCTACGGCATGTACCACAGATATTCCGGCATGGTGACAACGGAACGCCAGGATGTCACTAACAACACCAGCACAGAGCAGTAGATTAACACCACGACTGGAAAGTAGTTGAATAAATCCCTCCACATGCTTCAACTTCCATTCAAATGTGTTACTCAGATGATCGGTTGACTTAACACGAATCACAGATGGAATGTCGTCGCTACTTGTAGACGTGCTACTGTCCAGCACATCAAAGGCGGCAAGCATGAAGCGAACACCATGATCCATTGCTTGCGGCACATGTACTTTGAAGTCTCGTTGGACGACAACGCCCTCAATGAAGTGAGTCGACTGGATGGCACTTCCCGTTACCTCAATGTGTACTTCTTTGAAGTGTCTGATGTACTCCTCAATCACTGCCGGAATGTCAGCCACATCAAATTCTGTGAAGATCATCCCTACCAGCACGTCAGCCAGGTGTTTGGCTGTCGGTCTGTTGAATCTGCCTTGCAGTGTGGTAGAAAACATGTCACTACATGCACCCCTCACCTGCTCCAAGTTATCCTGAGTGCAACAAACAGTCATGGACTCTCCTATGAATGACCGACATACCAGGGCCGGCAGCACAGTGTGCTTCAGATGAGCTAACGCACATACCACGTCCATTCTATTTCCATTCTTCGGTAACTCTCTACACAACCTCCTGAGAATTCTGCACAACATAAACACAAACGTCTTGCAATTGTCGCCCGTGTGTTGGCAATGTGTTATGATGCTATTGGTTAACACTCGACCAATCGGGTGAGAGAGTTGTAATGACTGCAGTATCACTGTTCCACTGCCTGTTATCAATAGTGTCCCAGATGCTGTAGTGAGCATAACACTCAGGCCATTTGGACCAAAACATTTCTTCAGAATCGTCTCAAGACTAGAGCATATAGTGGTGATTGTCAAAAGTTCAATCTCCTGGTCGGTCATTACTGATTATGTATGGCCACTTCAAACAATACCCTACAAAAGACAAATATTATTAGTTACTAGGTATAAAGAATGTCAGATTATAATAATTGTAACACTTCTATACCACCTATATTGTTTAGAAAATCAAGCTTAGAGGTGCAAGAAAAACATTATTTGGCATTTCATAAATTGGGACAGCAAAAGTCGTCATTGGAGCATGGACTGATTTAGAAATATACTATAAATGGTCTTAAAGCCAGAGACCAATTTGTATTTTTTAAATAGCTTTATTGCAAAATTTATAATAGCGTAATCATTTTATTGCAAATTCAGAGAAAAGGGAGAAATCACAAAGTTGTGTTACACAAATAAGAGAGCCTTATCAGAATGTTTTTATTTTACGATATATAATAATAATAATAATAACTTTATTTTGACACCATCAAATCCGGGATGGCTGTCCCGTTCACGGGTGTTTACATACATGTAAATTTGCGTATACTGATTAAAATAATGGTGACAGTAATAATATAACAATAACATTAGTTCCCATGAGGAGGGTTTTAGTTCTTCTATGCAATGGCCATCTTTGCTTTTATTTATGTTTCTGCATCAGGAACAAGAGATAGAATGTAGTAGTTTAATTTTGGAAGTGTGTAAAATGTACAATACTACGGGAGGGAGGCATATTTTATTGCCGAGATCCGACATTTGTATGGACTGAGTCAGCTGGGAGCAAGTAAGAACTGTGTCAACGAGGAATTTAGAGAGGTAAGAAATTTCAGGCCATTTTCGATGCCAGTAGTTCAGTATGATTCTTATTAAGGGTTAAGGTTCTTGTAGCATAACTGTTTACTGCAATTATCTAACAGAACCAAACACTGGAACATATTTAATATCATCATTGTTTACTAATATACCATTGTTTTAATGCACAGCAAACAATTAATTGAAAGTTATTGTAAACAGAATTAATCTCACAATGCATGATTAATGAAAAGTGCCAACAAATAAGATCTATATATATGCTTGCATTTCTAATAAAATTAAAATGTAAAGAACTGCTAGAAATTGATGATAAAGGAGAAACATAACTTTATAAATATTTTACTTCAAATTTTCACCAGGCAAATACAGTCTGAATAAACGCCATTGCTTTGGCAATGCCATTACACATACTGACTGACAGGACTATTCCGAGTACTCGTGCAGTCGTGGCCCAGTTCAATTCCCGACAATTGTCTTTTGTCTTGATATACCAATTACCGGCGTGATATTTACGAATGGGCATATATTCAACAATTACAAGAAAACAAGATACGTCATGACTGAGTTGGAGTTGTATTATTCATATGGATAGTTGTACTATCTACATTGTGTTGTTTTGACTGAACATAATGACCGAGACGGCATCAACACCACAATAACAACCTGAATTATCGCCCGTTTTGTAATTTAAAAAGTTTGACCAACTCTAGATGATTTAAAATTTAAATCAAAAAAATAAGAACATATTCAAGTCAATTTCATAATTAACGGATATATCTTGAAAAAACGGCGCTCAGGATTAAAAAATACCAGCTAATCTATTTTATTAATTGTAACCAATCAGTTACCATGACGCGTTTTTCTATTGTGGCAGTCTCGCAAGAACCGCTATGAAGGGCTGCGGTAGCGATTCTCGCGCGACTATTCCTATAAATGCTGTTCGGTAACGTTCCGTATATTCGGTAACGTGCCTTGGCAAAAGTAAATCTACAAAATACAAATGTATATCAATAACCTTGGTAATTGGTACCTTTTGCATCAACAGCGAGTCATTGACCAGCATGTGACAACGACACAATGTTCACTTGCGAAAACAGTGGCAAACATAAATAATTACTATGCCAGCCGAACGGTATTTATAGAACGCATATATATATATATATATATATAATATATATATATATATATATATATATATATATATATATATATATATATATACATACCTGACGTTTTTTACAAGCAAGTTTTCTAAAGTGAAACATTATGCCGATCTAGATACATTCAGTGTTTGCTCATAGACATATAGCAGCAAATGGAATAATCATCACGTGAATGTATTTTAATTTAAGTGCATTCATGTGAACACTCACTGCGTAATGTTTAATCCATAAAGCTATTTAATAATATATTACAATATTAATAATAAATAAATCGAAGCTTATTATATGCATAATGTCGTTGGCACCTTATGCGGATTGATATGCTATCAAAGCCCGCGTATAATGCCGGATACTCGTTGACTCGTGCAGCATCGAAGACAATAGACATGTTCCACGCACTCAGCATCTGATATATGTGACCTATGATTGTCCAATAAAATACAGCATATATCCTATACGTATACACAATGAACATTCCATCGCTTGTCATAACCCGTCGTCTCTCTGAAATATTTCTTTCTGAAATAGAGGTGGGCTGAGCCCCCATTATATTTGGTGGTAGATAGATATGATTAGTCCCCAATATTTTTTTAAAGAGTGCATTTCATATGCAAATTTATTTTTTAAGAGAGCCCGCGATGACACAAACTGTAATCAATGACATTGGGGAGGTGAGACTTAAGTCCAGTAGCCTAGATATCTTACAGAAACAATTTATACAATGAACCATTCATTAAACCGTCAGCCCTATTAAATGCCGTCTCATACACTCCACTAGATCAATGCTTCCTGTCCCTCTGAGCTTGTCACAGAAGGCACGGAACGTTCCCAAGCCAATATCCTTCATACGGTAGGAGTAAAAAGGCACCGTTTCCCCTATGACTCAACATAGGTGACACCACGGTCTGCAGAAGTAGTGTCACACATCGTCACTCCAGACGTCCATCTGCTGCAGTGTGGAACAACTCAGTAGAATGTCCGTGGTGGTGCCATCGGTTCAGACAGCTGCTGAGTGGAGTACCACTGCACTATCCGTAATGGGTCCAGAATAGACTCTGTGGAGTACCATTGTACCCATAGTGGATGTGCAGTCAGCTGGTTCAGACAGCTGACCGCTGGGTAGAGTACCATTACACTACCCGTGATGTATGTGCCGGTAACTCAGACGGTGTGGAGTACCATTGCGCTCTCCGCGATGGATATGCCGTCAGGTCAGGAAGTTGACTGGTGGGTAGAGAACTTCGCCAGGATCTTAGACGGGACGCGGTAGACAATTGCCGCATCTTTCACATGCATTCCGCTCGATACGGCAAACACTGCCCCGTCGAAGTTGTCTTTCCAATACAGGGTCTTCTTTGACGCCGCCTGGGCCGATATCTAAATAATAGAAGCCAGTTTCTATGACGTACACGAACACACGAGCTAACGGTACACTAGTCATTTGTTTACAAAAGTGATACTGGACATTGGTGAAACGGGAACTGTATCAACGTCGACACCACACAGCTGCATTACTAATTAAGGACTAGATGCTCTGGTTTCACCACAATAAAATAGGCCTATACCCTACCAAGTGCCACAAATATACAACCCCTTCTTAGGGTACACGAAATATTCACAATTCATATTAATAAACACAAAAAATCGCACGTACCGTGTTATAGTTGTCCTCGCGCTCCGTTTCATAACCCGAGAGGTGTTGATTCCGTTGGTGAATCGTCCAGTCACAGATTAATTTCTGTCGCGGAGCGTGGTCGCTATCCACGGTGGTGCGTGAGTTACCTCGTGCAGAAGACGTGCCCACCTGCTTGTAATAACTCGAATAGAGTTCACGCTGGTTATGCTTTGCTATAATGTCTTCTACTCTTGGAGGGGTGTCCGCATCTTGCTTCAGCTCAGAGCTGCTACCCGCTACCACATTTATTTCGGGAACGTTTGTGTCCTGACTCGTGGTCGCTAGAGACTTGTCCTCCGATGTCTGGGTGTTAGCATCCAACATCTTCAATATGTTACTGACAATCGGATGGCGCTTGCTGATGTCACTGTTCGTTGCTTGATGATAGAGAAAGCCTGGTACGACACATTCCGACATTGTACCGCATGTCTCGTGGTTTCCGTCTAGCTGGCAGTGAAGGAGTTCGCTTCTCGTGTCTTGGCGCATTGGCCTATTGATCTGGATGTGCTCTACACTACCAGGCAATAACCGCAGCCTATGGCGCCGTCCGCCGAGTTCTTTGTTCTTGTCGAGGCTGTAACCCATAGAAATGTTCCCGAGGGTGTCGCTGGCGGAACCGCTTACCTCCTCTACAGAGGGCACCACTGGATGTGTCTTCCGCTTTGGTTTATCGCAAAGCTGCATTTGCTGGCTGTGTCGTTTGCGCTGTGTCGACCAGTCTTCCCGGCTTCCAGTCGCCGTCAAAACAAGGGTCTTGTTCCAGTGACGCAAGTCTTGAATCGAGTACTTGAACTGCTGTTGCGGGTCAACCGAGTTCCCGTTCCATGTTCGCCGTTGTTGCTTGCCTCGTGTTTTGGACACGACGCCCCGTGGAGGTGGTACAGCGACAGTCGTCTTTTCCTTGGCTCCGACCATCGACTCTTTTCCAGGAACGCTGCGAGATTCCGTATTGATGACGTCAGTTCCTATGGATTGTTCTTCCCTGCAGATGTCTGGCGGATGACGTTCCTCTTGCATTGTGGAATCCGGCCGCCCGTGGCTGGGGCACATG
>JAODUO010000107.1:407500-410000 GCA_025642075.2 Ridgeia piscesae | reverse complement strand
GTTCACTCAGCTGTATAAATGAGCACCTGGCAATAGACAAGTGGTGTATATGTATACAAGCAGCTTTCGTGCATTAATTGCAGCATATGGCTGGATATTTCATAGATAAGTTGTGATGGTGTGTGATTGAACATGTATGCCAGGGAAACAAAGGGTAAAGCACTTTGAACAATGCTGAGGATTGGATACTGCGCTATATAAAACTTACCTTTACCCTTTTTTTAACTGTACACCCACGCCAATGTCCAAGCCACACCTCAAGGGTTTTTCATTTTTGAGATTGGCGAACTGCCAACCCCACATATCGCTCCACCCAGACAAAACTGTCTCTTTGCTTAAGCTTCTTCACATCCAGGATTATATACCGGTCTTTTTTCTTCTATGTCCCACCCACATTACCTCCGTCTTCTCCAAACGCACCCTCAGTCCATGTCTGCTGAAAATATCTTTCCACTCTATCAGCTGTTCTTGGAGAGCTGCTTCCCCATCCGCTACTGCTACCAGGCCATATGCGTATAATAGTTTCCGGAGTATGCCTTTTGTACAAATCTTTCTGCTTATCAGTTGCACCACAGCGATAAACAACAACAATGGGATCAAAGCGCTCCCCTGTGTCAGGCCAACATTTACCTTGGATTCTCCTGACACTCCCGGTCCACATAGCACCCTGCTCTTCGTGTCCTCATACGTCCTCTCCACCATCCTGACCTCCGCCTCTGAGACCCCCATCCACCCCAGTGTGTGTGTGTTGTGTGTGTATGTGTGTGTGTGTGTGTGTGTGTGTGTGTGTGTGTGTGTGTGTGTGTGTGTGTGTGTGTGTGTGTGTGTGTGTGTGTGTGTGTGTGTGTGTGTGTGTGTGTGTGTGTGTGTGTGTGTGTGTGTGGTGTGGTGTGGTGTGGTGTGCGTGTGCGTGTGCGTGTGCGTGTGCGTGTGCGTGTGCGTGTGCGTGTGCGTGTGCGTGTGCGTGTGCGTGTGCGTGTGCGTGTGCGTGTGTGTGTGGAACATGCATGCACAAACTGTTTTTTAAGATAACATACGATGTCATTCAGTCATTCCCATGGTAAAAGTGTGCGCAAATCTTTCTACATCATGGTGATTCCACCAGCTGTCACCTTAGACGGAAGAGACAGTGGGGTATGAGAAGACAGTGGGGTATGAGAAGACAGTAGGGTAGGAGAGGACAGTGGGGTATGAGAAGACAGTGGGGTAGGAGAAGACAGTGGGGTAGGAGAAGACAGTGGGGTAGGAGAAGACAGTGGGTAGGAGAGGACAGTGGGTATGAGAAGATAGTGGGGTAGGAGAAGACAGTGGGGTAGGAGAAAACAGTGGGGTAGGAGAGGACAGTGGGGTAGGAGAAAACAGTGGGTAGAAGACAGTAGGGTAGGAGAGACAGTGGGGTAGGAGAAGACAGTGGGGTAGGAGAAGACAGTAGGGTATGAGAGGACAGTAGGGTAGGAGAAGACAGTGGGGTAGGAGAACACAGTGGGGGTAGGAGAAGACAGTGGGGTAGGAGAGGACAATGGAGTAGGAGAAGACAGTGGGGTAGGAGAAGACAGTGGAGTAGGAGAGGACAGTGGAGTAGGAGAGGACAGTGGGGTAGGAGAGGACAGTGGAGTAGGAGAGACAGTGGGGTAGGAGAAGACAGTGGGTAGGAGAAGACAGTGGGTAGGAGAAGACAGTGGGGTAGGAGAAGAAGTGGGGTAGGGAGAGGACATGGAGTAGGAGGAGACAGTGGGTAGGAGAAGACAGTGGAGAAAGGAAAAGACAGTGAGTAGAAAACAGTGGATAGAGAAGACAGTGGGGTAGGAGAAGACAGTGGGGTAGGAGAAGACAGTGGGGTAGGAGAGGACAAGTGGAGTAGGAGGAGACAGTGGAGTAGGAGAAGACAGTGGAGTAGGAGAAGACAGTGGAGTAGGAGAAGACAGTGGAGTAGGAGAAGACAGTGGAGTAGGAGAAGACAGTGGGGTAGGAGAAGACAGTGGGGTAGGAGAGGACAGTGGAGTAGGAGAAGACAGTGGAGTAGGAGAAGACAGTGGAGTAGGAGAGGACAGTGGGGTAGGAGAAGACAGTGGGGTAGGAGAAGACAGTGGGGTAGGAGAGGACAATGGAGTAGGAGGAGACAGTGGAGTAGGAGAAGACAGTGGGGTAGGAAGACAGTGGGGTAGGAGAGGACAATGGAGTAGGAGGAGACAGTGGAGTAGGAGAAGACAGTGGAGTAGGAGAGGACAGTGGGGTAGGAGAAGACAGTGGGGTAGGAGAAGACAGTGGGGGTAGGAGAGGACAGTGGGGTAGGAGAGACAGTGGGTAGGAGAAGACAGTGGAGTAGGAGAGGACAGTGGGGTAGGAGAAGACAGTGGAGTAGGAGAAGACAGTGGGGTAGGAGAGGACAGTGGGGTAGGAGAGGACAGTGGAGTAGGAGAGGACAGTGGGGTAGGAGAGGACAGTGGGGTAGGAGAAGACAGTGGAGTAGGAGAAGACAGTGGGGTAGGAGAAGACAGTG
>JAODUO010000107.1:397500-400000 GCA_025642075.2 Ridgeia piscesae | reverse complement strand
ATAGTGGGACAGAACGTATCCATTGTGGGACAGAACGTATCCATAGTGGTACAGAACGTATCCATTGTGTTGTGGGGCAGAACTTATCCATAGTGGGACAGAACGTATCCATTGTGGGACAAAACGTATCCATTGTGGGACAGAACTTATCCATAGTGGGACAGAACGTATCCATTGTGGGACAGAACGTATCCATTGTGGTACAGAACGTATCCATTGTGGGACAGAACTTATCCATAGTGGTACAGAACGTATCCATTGTGGGACAGAACTTATCCATAGTGGTACAAAACGTATCCATTGTGGGACAGAACGTATCCATTGTGGGACAGAACGTGTCCATAATGGGACAGAACTTATCCATAGTGGTACAAAACGTATCCATTGTGGGACAGAACGTATCCATTGTGGGACAGAACGTGTCCATAATGGGACAGAACTTATCCATAGTGGGACAGAACGTATCCATTGTGGTACAGAACGTATCCATTGTGGGACAGAACTTATCCATAGTGGTACAGAACGTATCCATTGTGGGACAGAACTTATCCATAGTGGTACAAAACGTATCCATTGTGGGACAGAACGTATCCATTGTGGGACAGAACGTGTCCATAATGGGACAGAACGTATCCATTGTGGGACAGAAATTATCCATAGTGGGACAGAGCGTACATAGAATGGTTGACTGTAGTTGTCTGGGATTTCTTGCTGGAGTAACCATCAAATTCAGATACGCTGATGTTGTAGATGAAAGGGCTCGACTAGCTGTTGTAAAAGGCACGCGCAATTAGACCCTGCGCCGGTTCAATGACCATATTCAGCGTGTCCATTTAACTCATCGGTAAACATGTTGTCGCAGAGACCAGCTCACCGTCTTTGATTGACGCCCGACGCATCAACGACTCATTTGACAGCGGACTATCTCAGATAGACGACGGAGTTACCACAGTACTCGCGGTACTTCAATGACACACTACGTAATTGGCAAGCAAAACAAACATGGCTTATGTTAAGCTACGGAAACCAATCGTTGACAAAGGCCAAATGGCAGAAAGTATACGTGTGCTGAGTGTTTAATAGATTAACTGTGTATATCTTGACCTTGACTTGATATCAGAAAGGAAATTGTTGAATAATCTAGAAGTGTCTTGTGTTACTAATAATTGTTTTCTTCAGTTTCAACAAACTGCACGTCTATTATACATGCGTACTCGTGATATATATCAGTTTGCATGAATTATACAGTGAACATAATTTTTCGAAATGGATATATACTGCTATGAAGAAGATTACAAGTTACTTGACGGCGTTTGTAAAACAGTTCTTACCCGGTCGGGTCATTGTCGCGTAGACCGACGACGATGCGTTGCTGGACCACTGCGACTGGCGGACACTACAAGCCGCAGTTATGTACAACTCGACGTCCATAGCGTCTGTCTTGTCATCACATTACAAATCCTTATCCACTACGAGCATCATGAAGCTGGTGGCTCCGGAAATCGGAAATATAGTAATGGATAGAACACGCTCAATATCATCACATTGGTCGTTCGTTCGTTCGTTCGTTCGTTCGTTCGTTCGTTCGTTCGTTCGTTCGTTCGTTCGTTCGCTCGCTCGCTCGCTCGCTCGCTCGCTCGCTCGCTCGCTCGCTCGCTCGGTCGGTCGGTCGGTCGGTCGGTCGGTCGGTCGGTCGGTCGGTCGGTCGGTCGGTCGGTCGGTCGGTCGGTCGGTCGGTCGGTCGGTCGGTCGGTCGGTCGGTCGGTCGGTCGGTCGGTCGGTCGGTCGGTCGGTCGGTCGGTCGGTCGGTCGGTCGGTCGGTCGGTCGGTCGGTCGGTCGGTCGGTCGGTCGGTCGGTCGGTCGGTCGGTCGGTCGGTCGGTCGGTCGGTCGGTCGGTCGGTCGGTCGGTCGGTCGGTCGGTCGGTCGGTCGGTCACAGAAACAGGAAGCAGAGACATTGTCCACAACTTAAATGCCCCCCCCCCCGATGGGTGGAGGATCATTGTAAAGAAGGAATTAAGTCGTCAACTTCCACGACCACGAGGGTTTTTGTATCAAAAGAAAGTTTGACACAGAGGGAGGGTGTAACATGTCGAGTCTGCTCAATTCTAGATCCCTATATATCTGGCGTTTCAAGAACTCCACTCCGATATCGACTGCAAGATTTTCTACGATGCTACGTATGTTTAGGATTGCTTAGGAAGGTTACAAAGCGAACTATCCCTGTCTTTTTTAAGTTTCTGAAAAAATAACTCTTCCATGTACTTTACGAAGTAACCGAGAATGATGGAACGCTAATTGTGTATTGCGTGCGTGTGCATGGTCCTTGTACATTCAACAGAAAGGTTGTTTTCAAAGTTTGCTCTCATTCAGGACACATTGGAAAAATAACCAAAGAGTATCAAGTGAACAATTGTGCCAGAGACTTATCTGATGTAGAAATTGTGGCGGACAAATTTACTGAGCTTCGTTATTATCCACAACTTAAAGGCTATATCAC
>JAODUO010000107.1:377500-390000 GCA_025642075.2 Ridgeia piscesae | reverse complement strand
GTGGCGCGTCACCCGCGGTTGGTGAAGTTCGAAGTCATTAATATAATACATTATATTGTTATATCACAAGCATGTTAATTCTATTGGTCAGTTATTTGAGTTGGCCGGCAACCCACCACCGTCGGCCGCTGTTTTTGTTTACAGTAAAACAGGAGACTATTTTAGGGTTGTCTCCTTATTGGATATCCATTCTTACAAACATTATAACAGAAACAAACGCAGCAGTTCATCTTCAAACATTTGATAACTATTGGCATGCCAAAATACCACACCAAGATATACCAAAATAAACGAGTAATAGTTTTAATAGTTTTTACTGATAGCTACTGGATATCGATGGTGTAAATAAACGTCTATGTAGGGTGATGAATGCCAGTGCTGTAACAAGTACTCCAGAAAAGTAACTAAGTAAAAGTAATCTCCCCAAAAACTACTTAAGTAAAAGTACCGCTCCACAAAACTACTTAAGTAAAAGTACAAACGTATTCGGTCAGTGCCAATATATATATATATATATATATATATATATATATATATATATATATATATATATATATATATATATATATATATATATATATATATTACGATATACGATATACGATGATGATGACATATATAAACTTATATAAGATCTTCTGATGCCACCAGTTCAATTATGCTGTTGATGTTTGACTTATATGATATATATATATATATATATATATATATATATATATATATATATATATATTATAATTATCTTAGCTTAAGATAATGACTAAATTGAAGATGTTTTGATATTTAGATTTAGCGTTCATGTTTACTACGATTCCATTCTGTATCTACTGCCAACGGCATTTAAAAGAAGACCAATGCAGCCACTGCACCACAAACCTCGTAGGTACAGGAAGGTACTGCGTGTCTATGCGATGTTCAGAAAACATGTTACACACTGTTGAATGTTGAAGTAAATAAAATAAAATTGTATAGTTTTGAAATAAATATATGGAGATGAGCGATAATATGAGATCTAGAATAATAACCTGGCTCTCAGTCGCTGAACGCGCATAAAGATTCAAAACTAAAACAAATACGCTCATTATTGGCACAACTTCCTTCGTCTTTCGGTTATCGTTAAAATGCCGATTTATAACGCGCACTGACCACGCCAAACCGACTACGACTCTCCATTTTATAGGCGGTTGATGAATTCATAAGTTTATGCATCAGTAGCATGTTTTGCGTGGCGAAGTGTTACGCCTAATATTTGCGACGCAATTCATCATGACATTTCAGCATAGCATTATACTGATCTTTTCTACTGAGATGCAACCTATTTATCCGATTTATAAACAAGAAGTGTCAATGAATCTCGATTGCAATTTTCAAGCCATTGACTCGCGGCATGGTCGATGCGCCGGTCCAATGTAAAACACCAATGTGCGAAGCCAGGACTGGCAGCAGGGAAATGCTACTGATCATTGATGTCTGCACAAAACAAACAATGCCTTGCTCCACATTTACTCTTTAATTGACCTTAATCAAACAGACTCTTCATGGGTTTTAACACACGCTGGGATGTCTCGGAAACCAAGCGCCAGTTATATAATAGATCAGCGTGAAAACGATTGATGCCATGATGTCGGCCCGACCGCAAAGCAAACAACGACTACACAATCAGGGTTCAATGGTAATTTTAAAATTGGTGGTAGACTATAGTAATGCAAAATTTAGAAGTAAAAAAGTAAGAAAGTAAACAAAAAAGTGCTTCGTTACAAGTAAAAGTAATTCCAAAAAATGTACTTCGTTACAAGTAGATTTCAAAATAAACTACTTAAGTAATGTAACGAAGTAAATGTACTTCGTTACATCCCACCACTGATGAATGCCAGAGGAGGGCCAGATCCCGAAAGAAAAATTAGGATGGTGGGGAACGGAGGACCAATAAATGGCCGCCTTATTCACAGAGTTACAAAATACAGTGCGCATCATGATGCATGTATCAAATTTTCATTCCCAATCCTTTTAATTGTAATAATTCAAATAGGATTAAGTTAGGAATTATCCACTTCTGTCAACGGCTGCAGCACAAGAGGTGACAGATCATTGAACGTGTCATTATTCTCAATGTGCATGATGGCTAACGGCTATTAAGGATTCAAAATAATAGTTGCCCGGTTACTAGACTACGGTCAAATTGCATTTTGTTGTTATTATTTATTTTCTTGGCATCGCTGTCGTCAGGGATGAGAATGGCCAGGATTTCCTTTGTCATTGTCTCTGTTTTCTTCCTCTCGCGTGTCTCTTACTACGTTCTCTGTCAGCAGTCTCCAATTCCTTCTATCTGTCCTTTTTCCATTCTTCTCCCATTCTTTCTATGTCACTATTAATGCAATCCCCCAACGCAATTTCACTCTTCTTCGCTTCCATTTCTCCTCCACTTTCTGGACATCTGCTCCCTTTGCCAGTTTTTCATCTTCAATTGTTTTCCATATGATAAGCCCATGTACTTTTTACCTGTTTATTCTTTAAAGTTTCCTTCACTCCAACCTCCACTCTCATTTCATCCTTTTTCTCTAATCAGCTCCCTTAGCTCCCTCGATTATTCTTACCAGGTTGTTTTTCGCAAACCTTTTCATGTTCTGTTGTTTATCTGTTTTTCGTGCAAATGTGATTTCATGAATAACCAAGCTCACTAAATTTGTCCGCCACAATTTTTACACCAGGTAAGTCGCTGTCACAATTGTTCACTTGATACTATTTGGTTATTTTTCCAATTTGTCCTGAATGAGAGCAAACTTTGAAAACAACCTTTCTGTTGAATGTACAAGGACCATGCACACGCACGCAATACACAATTAGCGTTCCATCATACTCTGTTACTTCGTAAGGTACATGGATTTTTTTTCCTCAGAAACTTAAAAAAGACAGGGATAGTTCGCTTTGTAACCTTCCTAAGCAATCCTAAACATACGTAGCGTCGCAGAAAATCATGCAGTCGATATCGGAGTGGAGTTCTTGAAACGCCAGATCTATAGGGATCTAGAATTGAGCAGACTCGACATCTTACACCCTCCCTCTGTGTCAAACTTTCTTTTGATACAAAACCCTCGTGGTCGTGGAAGTTGACGACTTAATTCCCTCTTTACAATGATCCTCCACCCATCGGGGGGGGGGCATTTAAGTTGTGGACAATGTATCTGCTTCCTGTTTCTGTGACCGACCGACCGACCGACCGACCGACCGACCGACCGACCGACCGACCGACCGACCGACCGACCGACCGACCGACCGACCGACCGACCGACCGACCGACCGACCGACCGACCGACCGACCGACCGACCGACCGACCGACCGACCGACCGACCGACCGACCGACCGACCGACCGACCGACCGACCGACCGACCGACCGACCGACCGACCGACCGACCGACCGACCGACCGACCGACCGACCGACCGACCGACCGACCGACCGACCGACCGACCGACCGACCGACCGACCGACCGACCGACCGACCGACCGACCGACCGACCGAATTTAGTTCACTGCAAACTGGAATATATTACGAGTACGCATGTATAATAAACGTGCGGTTTGTTGACACTGATAACAATAATTATTGATAACAAGAGACAACTCTAGCTTATACAACGGTTTCCGCGCCGATATTGTGCTGTGTTCAAGATTGTACAGTTAATCTAGTAAGCTCTCAGCACACGTATACTTTCTGCTATTTTGCTTTTGTCAACGATTGGTTTCCTCAGCTAAACATAACCCATGTTTGTTTTGCTTGCTAACTATCGAATACATGATCTTTTTAAAAATACAATACGTAGTGTGTCATTGCACTACGGTGAGTATTGTGGTAACTCTCTCATGTAATGGAGTTGGTCGTCTATCTGAGATAGTCCGCTGTCAAATGAGTCGTTGAAGCGTCGGGCGTCAATCAAAGAGGGTGAGCTGGTCTCTGCGACAACATGTTTACCGATGAGTTAAATGGACACGCTGAATGTAGCCATTGAACCGGCGCAGGGTCTAAATGCGTGCCCTTTACAACAGCTAGTCGAGCCCGCTCATCTACAACATCAGCGTATCTGAATTCGATGGTCACTCCAGCAAGAAATCCGAGACAACTACAGTCAACCATTCTACGTACGCTCTGTCCCACTGTGGATGCGTTCTGTCTGTCTGTATGTACGCGTTTGTAAAACAGTTCTTACCCGGTCGGGTCATTGTCGCGTAGACCGACGACGATGCGTTGCTGGACCACTGCAACTGGCGGACACTACAAGCCGCAGTTATGTTCAACTCGACGTCCATAGCGTCTGTCTTGTCATCACATTGCAAATCCTTATCCACTACGAGCATCATGAAGCTGGTGGCTCCGGAAATCGGAAATATAGTAATGGATAGAACACGCTCAATATCATCACATTATATTGGTCGTTCGTTCGTTCGTTCGTTCGTCCGTCCGTCCGTCCGTCCGTCCGTCCGTCCGTCCGTCCGTCCGTCCGTCCGTCCGTCCGTCCGTCCGTCCGTCCGTCCGTCCGTCCGTCCGTCCGTCCGTCCGTCCGTCCGTCCGTCCGTCCGTCCGTCCGTCCGCTCGATCGTCCGTCCGTCCGTCCGTCCGTCCGTCCGTCCGTCCGCTCGATCGTCCGTCCGTCCGTCCGTCCGTCCGCTCGCTCGCTCGCTCGCTCGCTCGTTCGTTCGTTCGTTCGTTCGTTCGTTCGTTCGCTCGTTCGCTCGTTCGTTCGTTCGTTCGTTCGTTCGTTCGTCCGATATTAACGTATATGACGCCATGGGTACGGCCACCAGGCTGCTCAAATGTGAGGACTTTTTTATCAACAGAATGTGTGACAGAGGGAGGATGTAACAGGTCGGGTCTGCTCAATTCTAGATCCGTATAGATATTACTTTTCAAGAATTCCACTCCGACATCGACTGCAAAATGTTCTGCGATGCTGCGTATGTTTAGAAATATTCAGGAAGGTTACAGAACCAGCTGGTCATGTCCCGGCCGCTGTTTATTCAAGAGAGCTTGTAGGTCAGTAGCAGAAGCCTACAAATAGTTGTACAGAACCCCAGGGCACAAAGACTGTGAAACAGTTAGGAAACACTGCCAGTAATGACGTGAATCGCGCCGTCAAATCTCCGATATGTTCATAATGCCACGAGTGATACTTGTTATCCACACTGAGGGCAGCGGCGTAGCCAGAGGGCCAGGGGGGGGCATGGCCCCCCAATCCCAATAAAAATTTGGATGTTGAAGAACGGAAGACCAATAACTGGCTGCCTGATTTATAGAGTCACAAAATACAGTGGATTTCAGGATGCCTGTGTAAGATTTACCTTACCAGTCCTACCCTTTCGCAGATATATTGTCATCATTCAAATAGGATTATGTTAAGAATTCTCCACTTCTGTCGCTGGTTGCAGCATACGAGTCGACAGAGCAATGAAAATGTCATTATTCTCAATGTGCGTGATGGCCAATGGCTATTAAGGGTCCAAAAATGATAGTTGCCCGGTTACTAGACTAGGGTTAAATTGCATTTTATTGTTATTATTTTCTTGGCGTCACTGTCGTCAGGGGTGAGTTGACCATGATTTCCTTTTCCGTTGTATTTTCTTCCTCTCATTTTTCTCTTACTATGTTCTCTGTTATCAGTCTCCAATTCCTTCTATCTATCAATCATTTCCCCCCATTTTTCTCCCACTCTTTCTAAGACATTTTTTATTTAATCCCCCATCGCAATTTCAGCCTTTCTCGCCTCCATTTCACCCCCACTTTCTGGGCATCTGCTATCTTTGCCAGTTTTTCATCTCCCATTTTCCCCCACATGACCAGCCCGTGTACTCCTCATCAATTTTCTCTCAACATTTTCCTTAACTCCAACTTCCATTCTATTTTCATCCATTTTATCTTATCAGCTCTCTTAACTCCCACGATTATTCTTACCGGGTTATTTTTCGCAAACCTGGACAATCTCCTGTTGTTTCACTGTTAGTGCCATCGTCTCTAGTCAATTCATATATGCCGGGGTAACACACGAGCTAAGCACATTTAATTACGTTTACGTGATATGCGTCTATCTCCCATTCAACTTTTCTGCAAGCGTTCGCTCAGGTTGTAATCTTCATTGTAACCAAAGCAATTAATCTAGTGGATTTTTCACTGGGAAAATGCCACTTCTAATTGTAAATTTATAAATTGTAATAAGCAACGTTACATGTTGTGAAGTTGAATATCAACGCCACATAATCTATGTTAAGGTAGATATGAATTATTGTTTAATCAGAGTAAATGACTACATGTTGGTATTTGTCCTGGTCTTTATCAGTAGGTTTGATAATTTTGCCACCTTCTGTGAATGGATTTTCTGAACTGCCAGCTACATTGGCCAGTTAACTTGGTTGTTAACTGGCCAATGTGTGTGTGTGTGTGTGTGTGTGTGTGTGTGTGTGTGTGTGTGTGTGTGTGTGTGTGTGTGTGTGTGTGTGTGTGTGTGTGTGTGTGTGTGTGTGATGTGAGTGTGAGTGTGAGTGTGAGTGTGTGAGTGTGTGAGTGTGTGAGTGTGTGAGTGTGTGAGTGTGTGAGTGTGTGAGTGTATATATATATGTGTGTGTGTGAGTGTGTGAGTGTGTGAGTATATATATATATATATATATATGTGTGTGTATGTGTGTATGTGTGTGTGTGCCGTCTCTCTATCGTCGCATCATAAACTGACAGATATGATGCGACCACTGCTTTCGTGTTTACAGTTAAAAGCATGAGGGGAAAAGTTCAGAGACAACCCACCTTCGCAGAGATAAACAATCCATCACATCTACACAACATTCGTCATTCAACCGTGACTACCCTCCCGGGCGACCGACTACTGACCGCACGACGTCATCGTTCGAATCCTCGTGACTGACCACTGGCCTATAACTGGATATCGCCGTCGTCTACACATACCACGTGACACGGACGCTGTCTTTATTATCAGCCGCAATCGTCGCAAATGTACCAGAACGATTTCGAGATTGTCGCTTCCTGTTCAAGTTGTGACAGTCAGAATGGGTTCTCTCCGTGTGCTGTTGGCCGTCTTAGTGGTGTCTGTCTTTGTACTTCAACAGATAGAGGCCATGACCGATGAAGAATATTTCGACCAATGGTTTGTAAGTAGAAATGTTTTCATTATACAAGATAGATATTTGCACCCGTAAAGAACAATAACACGACAATTGTATACATTTCTCGACAATATGTTGCTTCGAGAATCTTATAACAAACTAGTCGAATGGGGAATCTACAGGATCGTGAGTTGGCGCTGATACGTATTTGCGTTCTCTGCGCGCGCAATGTTTAATTTTGTTTCAGATCATCTTTAAGGTCTTTTATTCTCCAACTGTTATAACTGTAAAGCGTATTTATAATGTGTGTTAACTAGCACATGTTGGATATAATGAATGAATGCGGCGAAACTAGGCAATGGACGCTGGCGGTTGACGGCACTAGGCCGATTATTAGTTCTGTAGATTCCCAATTACGCAGCAATGCTCCTGGAAAAAGGCATTAGTTGGCGCTTATACGTTTGAAAATTACGTGACATATTTTTAAGCGTGACCCGGAAATAATTGGAGGTAGCGCATGACGTATCGTTTCGAAATGTTGAGCCCTCGAAGTTCTCCAATCCGCACACAAATTTAGAAACGTCAAAACGCGGGCGGGCGGGCGGGCGGGCGGGCGGGCGGGCGAGCGGGCGGGCGGGCGGGCGGGCGGGCGGGCGGATATCTAGATAGAGAGACAGCTACGTGCAGTTTTTGAAATTAACTGTTTTGTGTTTGCAGGATGCTAATTTCAAACGGGAGCTGATTGCCAAAAAAAGGGAGAGCGATCTCGATGATAGCAAGTCAACAGACAAGGTAGGTTGCAAGAAATACATCAATGTATGTTAAATTATGTTTCGTTCTATTTTAAAAAAGTCGGATTCATCCCACCATAATGACCAAAAAGTCGAACGTGCTGCATCAGTTAGAACACATCAGTTAACTTGGAGTGTTGCATTATATTCATAACTTAGATTATCATCACGGCGGGCGGACTGGCGCGGGTGCGGGTGCGGGTGCGGGCGGGCGGGCGGGCGGGCGGGCGGGCGGGCGGCGGTCGGCGGCGGACGGACGGTCGGACGGACGACGGACGGACGGACGGACGGACGGACGGACGGACGGACGGACGGACGGACGGACGGACGGACGGACGGACGGACGGACGGACGGACGGACGGACGGACGGACGGACGGACGGACGGACGGACAGAAGACGGACGGACGGACGGACGGACGGACGGACGGACGGACGGACGGACGGACGGACGGACGGACGGACGGACGGACGGACGGACGGACGGACGGACGGACGGACGGACATTTAGATAGAGAGAAGGTAGGTTAAGATTTTGAAATTAACTGTTTTGTGTTTGCAGGATGATAAACCGGAGCCGATTCCCCCCAAAAAGGAGAGCGATCTCGATGATAGCAAGTCAACAGACAAGGTAGGTTGCAATAAATACACCACCGTATGTCGAACAATGTTTCTTTCTATTTTAAAATATCGTATTCATACAACCATAATAACCAAAAAGTCGAACACAACTAGAGCTGTTTAAATAGTACGTGAAATAAATTAATAGAAATAACAAATTACTTTTGATGTTAACGTGGTGCGTTAGGTGCTGCATCAGTTAGAATACATCAGTTATCTTGGAACGTTACATTATATTCGTAACTTAGATTATCATCGCGTAAACATATATGACATTGGCGGGTGAATCCGAAGGCGGGCGGGCGGGCGGGCGGACGGACGGACGGACATTTAGATAAAGAGAGAGAGCTAGGTTAAGTTTTTCAAAATAACTGTTTTGTGTTTGCAGGATGATAATTCCAAACCGGAGCCGATTCCTCAAAAGAGGGAAAGCAACCTCGATGACAGCAAGTCAACAGAAAAGGTAGGTTGCAAATAATACATCAACGTATGTCGAACTATGTTTCTTTCTATTTTAAAAAGTCGGATTCATACCACCATAATGACCGAAACGTCGAACGCAACTAGAGCTGTTTAAATAGCACGTCAAATAAATTAGTAGAAATAACAAACTACATTTGATGTTAACTTGATGTGTTACGTGCTGCATCAGTTAGAACACATCAGTTAACTTGGAATGTTGCATTATATTCATAACTTAGATTATCATCACACAAACATATGACACTGGCGGTTGGGCCCGCAGGATGGCCGGCGGGCGGGCGGGCGGGCGGGCGGGCGGGCGGGCGGACGTACGGACGGACGACGGTCGGACGGACGACGGACGACGGACGACGGACGACGGACGACGGACGACGGACGACGGACGACGGACGACGGACGACGGACGACGGACGACGGACGACGGACGACGGACGACGGACGACGGACGACGGACGACGGACGGACGAACATCTAGATAGAGAGACAGCTAGGTTAAGTTTAAAAAATTACTGTTTTGTGTTTGCAGGATGATAATTCCAAACCGGAGCCGATTCCCCCCAAAAAGGAGAGCGATCTCGATGATAGCAAGTCAACAGACAAGGTAGGTTGCAATAAATACACCACCGTATGTCGAACAATGTTTCTTTCTATTTTAAAATGTCGGATTCATACAACCATAATGACCGAAAAGTCGAACGCAACTAGAGCTGTTTAAATAGTACGTGAAATAAATTAATAGAAATAACAAATTACATTTGATGTTAACGTGGTGCGTTAGAATACATCAGTTAGAATACATCAGTTATCTTGGAACGTTACATTATATTCGTAATTTAGATTATCATCGCGTAACTTAGATTATCATATCAACATATATGACATTGGCGGGTGAATCCGCAGGCGGGAGGGCGGGCGGGCGGGCGGACGGACGGACGGACGGCCGGGCTGGCGGGCAGACGGACGGGCGGACGGACGGACGACGGACGGACGGACATTTAGATAGAGTGACAGCTAGGTTAAGTTTTTCAAAATAACTGTTTTGTGTTTGCAGGATGATAATTCCAAACCGGAGCCGATTCCTCAAAAGAGGGAAAGCAACCTCGACGACAGCAAGTCAACAGAAAAGGTAGGTTGCAAATAATACATCAACGTATGTCGAACTATGTTTCTTTCTATTTTAAAAAGTCGGATTCATACCACCATAATGACCAAAACGTCGAACGCAACTAGAGCTGTTTAAATAGTACGTCAAATAAATTAATAGAAATAACAAATTACATTTGATGTTAACTTGATGTGTTACGTGCTGCATCAGTTAGAACACATCAGTTAACTTGGAATGTTGCATTATATTCATAACTTAGATTATCATCACACAAACATATGACACTGGCGGTTGGGCCCGCAGGATGGCGGGCGGGCGGGCGGCGGGCGGGCGGGCGGTGGGCGGACGGAGCGGACGGACGGACGACGGTCGGACGGACGACGGACGACGGACGACGGACGACGGACGACGGACGACGGACGACGGACGACGGACGACGGACGACGGACGACGGGCGACGGAAGGACGAACATCTAGATAGAGAGACAGCTAGGTTAAGTTTAAAAAATTAACTGTTTTGTGTTTGCAGGATGATAAACCGGAGCCGATTCCCCCCAAAAAGGAGAGCGATCTCGATGATAGCAAGTCAACAGACAAGGTAGGTTGCAATAAATACACCACCGTATGTCGAACAATGTTTCTTTCTATTTTAAAATATCGTATTCATACAACCATAATAACCAAAAAGTCGAACGCAACTAGAGCTGTTTAAATAGTACGTTAAATAAATTAATAGAAATAACAAATTACATTTGATGTTAACGTGGTGCGTTAGGTGCTGCATCAGTTAGAACACATCAGTTATCTTGGAACGTTACATTATATTCGTAACTTAGATTATCATCGCGTAAACATATATGACATTGGCGGGTGAATCCGAAGGCGGGCGGGCGGGCGGGCGGAGGGGGGCGGACGGACGTGTTGATAAAGAGAGAGAGGCTAGGTTAAGTTTTTCAGGAACTGTTTTGTGTTTGCGGAGGACCGGGCTGGCGGGCGGGCGGGCGGGCGGGCGGGCGGGCGGGCGGACGGACGGGCTGGCGGGCGGGCGGGCGGGCGGGCGGGCGGGCGGGCGGGCGGGCGGGCGGGCGGGCGGGCGGGCGGACGGACGGAGGAACGAACGGACGGACGGACGGACGGACGGACGGACGGACGGACGGACGGACGGACGGACGGACGGACGGACGGACGGACGGACGGAGGGACGGACGGACGGACGGACGGACGGACGGACGGACGGACGGACGGACGGACGGACGGACGGACGGACGGACGGACGGACGGACGGACGGACGGACGGACGGACGGACGGACGGACGGACGGACGGACGGACGGACGGACGGACGGACGGACGGACGGACGGACGGACGGACGGACGGACGGACGGACGGACGGACGGACGGACGGACGGACATTTAGATAGAGAGAGAGCTAGGTTAAGTTTTTCAAAATAACTGTTTTGTGTTTGCAGGATGATAATTCCAAACCGGAGCCGATTCCTCAAAAGAGGGAAAGCAACCTCGACGACAGCAAGTCAACAGAAAAGGTAGGTTGCAAATAATACATCAACGTATGTCGAACTATGTTTCTTTCTATTTAAAAAAGTCGGATTCATACCACCATAATGACCAAAACGTCGAACGCAACTAGAGCTGTTTAAATAGTACGTGAAATAAATTAATAGAAATAACAAATTACATTTGATGTTAACTTGATGTGTTAGGTGCTGCATCAGTTAGAATACATCAGTTATCTTGGAACGTTACATTATATTCGTAACTTAGATTATCATCGCGTAACTTAGATTATCATATCAACATATATGACATTGGCGGGTGAATCCGCAGGCGGGAGGGCGGGCGGGCGGGCGGGGGCGGGCGGGCGGGCGGGCGGGCGGGCGGGCGGGCGGGCGGACGGACGGACGGACGGACGGACGGACGGACGGACGGACGGACGGACGGACGGACGGACGGACGGACGGACGGACGGACGGACGGACGGACGACGGACGGACGGACATTTAGATAGAGAGACAGCTAGGTTAAGTTTTTCAAAATAACTGTTTTGTGTTTGCAGGATGATAATTCCAAACCGGAGCCGATTCCTCAAAAGAGGGAAAGCAACCTCGACGACAGCAAGTCAACAGAAAAGGTAGGTTGCAAATAATACATCAACGTATGTCGAACTATGTTTCTTTCTATTTTAAAAAGTCGGATTCATACCACCATAATGACCAAAACGTCGAACGCAACTAGAGCTGTTTAAATAGCACGTCAAATAAATTAATAGAAATAACAAACTACATTTGATGTTAACTTGATGTGTTACGTGCTGCATCAGTTAGAACACATCAGTTAACTTGGAATGTTGCATTATATTCATAACTTAGATTATCATC
>JAODUO010000107.1:352500-372500 GCA_025642075.2 Ridgeia piscesae | reverse complement strand
AGTTAAAACTGGTGCTTTCCGTACGATGCAGTTGATGTAACTGCTGGGATGAGTCTTGTACTCCTACGTGGACAATCACGCCATTACAACGACCACTTACGCTGTCGCGCTTACATTTTTCCGGGCGTTATAAACTATCCGGGTGACGTTTCTGCGCATGCGCGATAAACGTAAACCCATCAATGTGCAGCGAAACGCAAAGCATTTATCATATAAATATCACGGGCTGTTCGTTAATTCTTCTGTGGTGATTACTGTGAAGAGTTACTTAAAATTTGGTTAAATACATTAACATAATACGTCTGTTTAAATCACTGTCACGTATTATGGCGCACTGCTGTCACGTGATATACGCTTGCTATAAAAAGATGCCACAAACTTGTTTGGCTCGTGTTAATTTGCGACAACATTGCTGAAAGGTTATATACGTCCTAATGAACAGCCCGTGGTATTTAAATCATAAATGCTTTGCATTTTGCTGCATTTGGATGATTTGACATTTATCGCGCATGCGCAGAAACGTCACCCGGATAGTTTATAACACCCGGAAAAAAAATGTACAGCGTCACTGCTTTAGAATTACTAAACGAACTGCCGGCATACACAGAGCGGTGACATCACAGCTATGCGGCTACGAAGCCGGTAGGAAAGACTGTTTACTACCGATAGTTTTTCATAGTTACATTTCTGTGGCACGCTTGAATACTTTTATTGATAGAGTACATCTACTTTCAAGCCACATGACGTCACAACTCTGTAATGAAGAGGCAATTAGGAAAGAATTAGTATTAGTTGCTATGCGTAGATAATTAGGAACTCGTTATGTAGGTTTAATTATAGACATATATGAAATACAGTTGTTGTGTGTTCTAAAATGTGTTATTAATAAATCACTGGAACAACAGTTTCGCATTGATTGAGCGTCACTGGTCGCAAACTAAGATGTTGCCGCTATTTGCGTAGCAGTGACGTCACAGCTCTACGACTACGAAACGTGTAAGAAAACGTGTTTACTAATTTAGTGGGGCGGCACAGCAAACTAACACATGAAGCTTGATGAATACGTAGACGTTTGACATTTCAGAATGGCTGACTTGTAATACACTTCATAGCGATTGTGTAACGGAGGATAACAATATGGAACATGGTGAATACGTAAACTCTTCACATTCACCTATCCCGTAGTCTGGTGCACCGTTGGGGCGCCACAGATGACCTGGCAACCAACTCTCTCCATTCCTCTCACCTCTCAGCCTTCCTCATGGCGACGTCCAGCGTCATGTAAACTAATATGCACGAATACCTTTGAGATATTTTGCCATCTGAAATGATACCCTTATAGGTCGCCATTTTGAAATAAATTCAAAATGGCTTACATACAACGCAGCTTAAACGACAAAACAATTATGTAATAGATGGCAACGACATGACACGATACGACTACGTAGATTAATACTAATGAATCATTTTCAGATACTTCACCGTCAGAAATTATACCCGTATATATGCAGCCATCTAAAAATCCAAATGGCTTGTATACAAGAGATCCTGCGAGTATAGCTGGTTCTGTCTAAAGCGTCCAACCATAGGACAAGTTTTTTGCCAGATTATATAGATACAGGAGATGCAGTCCTCTCAGCTTTTGTAATCAACCATGCCGCCCGTTTAAATTGGGATATACGTAATACTTTTCCAGTCACAAAATTCCACATCAAACATCAAGTACACCTTTACTACACATCATTCTCTTGTGATATGATGGTAATTTAAAGGTAAAAGGTAAGTTCTTACACAGTGCAGTACCCAGTCCTCAGGGCGGCTCAAAGAGCTTCACACTTTATTCCATGGCAGACCTATTCAATCAAACACATCTCCACTTCTTTGGGAAGTATCCCGCCACGCTGCAATTAATCCGCGAAGATTCCTCCTACAAAAATAATCCACCACTTATTATAGTCAGGTACTATTCCATACAGCTGAGTGAACTGAAGCAATACATAGTGAAAACACTTGCCTAGGGTCTCACGCTGCAGCCAAGCATTCCAACCCGTGGCGTAGTCGAGACACCGAAGCTGTCTTTGTCGTTCAAGATATACACGAAATACACTCGTTTGTGCTAGTAGGCAATACTTTCGTAACAGGAAAGCCCGCTAGATCACATGCAACCTTTTGGCAGAAATCGCCCGCGTTCAGCCTTCCAGCTGATCCACCCAACAACAGACAGTGGACGGATGACAGTTCAGCCCGACACATGCACAACTGATGAAGATGTGGGTCCCTACACAAAACAGAGAAATATATCTGAATATATTACACATGTTGAGTAGAGCTTCGGTGGAACATTCTTAGTTATCTAGTATAATGCTTGACACTGTTTGTAATACACTAACTTGACGGGCGATAATTTCGATGTTTTTTGACAAATGACAAGAGAGAACGAATTGTTTTTTAATATAGATTTCCATATGTTTCATTGTGCATATTATAAACATATATGATATACATCATACATGTATTATCATTACACGTGTAATATTGTCATGAAATAGTTTTTATCTGCCTCTGCATTACGGTGTTATCGACTGTCGTACTTGAATGTTTCATCGCATTTGACTACAAATTACCACAATCAGACTGCACAAGTGTACTACAATTCTAAAACGTGCACATGAGAAATGAACAATAACAACATGTGACTTGATATATCGCGGCCTTTTCAGAATGATCTACTAAAACGCGCTAACATACACATCAAATGCACCCTGACAAAATAATACTCACATCTCTACACCCTTGAACTGTTTTCCTTTTCTCGGGACACATGTATTTTCAACAAGTATCATGTGAATAATTTCTCAACTTTACAAGTGACACATTCACTACTATTTCTAAAATTTTGTTGTGTGGCACATTTGGAGTGTCTCAAATTATTTTAAATTAGAATAAACTGTATGTGACATATGAAAGATTTGTAGAGTTACTCCGTAGAATGGATTCGAACGTGTTTCTTTAAAGCGTGACCACGTGTACAACGTACCCATGCTATTTCAAAGTATTAAGGTGTGCAAATCGTGTTTCACAAATGTCACATTTATAGGGTTTCTCTCCTGTGTGAATACGAATGTGTGATTTCAAGGTACTATCATGTGTAAATTATGCACCACATGTATAACATTTGTAGTGTTTCTCTCCAGTGTGGATACGTACATGTATCTTCAGTTGGTGACTTGTTGAAAATTGTGACCCACATGTGTTACATTTGGAGGCTTTTTCGCCTGTGTGAGTGCGAATGTGGATCTTTACTATACTACAATTAGAGTAATGTACACCACATATATCACATGTATAGGGTTTCTCCCCAGTGTAGATGCGGTCATGTAATCGCAAACCACCACTTGTGCAAATTGTGCACCACAGATGTCACATTTGTAGGGTTTCTCGTCGGTATGTATGCGCTTGCTTGTGTTTAGTTAATTGACTACTAGATAAACAACGTGCACTACACATTTCACATACGTACGTTTCCTTCCCAGTAAGGACCCGGATGTGATCCTTTAAAGTATTACTTTGTTTAAAATGTGAACCACGTGTGTCACATTTGAATGGTTTCTCTCCTCGATGACTGCGAACATGTTTCTGCAGATTACGTCTATTTGTAAATTGTTCCCCGCAGGTGGGACATTCGCAGAGAGCCTCCCCAGTGTGGTTCCGAATATGTTTCTTCAGACAACTGCCGCATGCAAATGCTGCTTCACACGAGTCACACTTGTACGGTTTCTCGCCTATGTGAATGCGCATGTGTCCCTGCATGTTACCAAACGTTGTGGACGTAGCACCAGAGGTTTCCTACTTGTAAGCTTTGTCCCCAGTGTGGACACGGACATGAGCTTTCAGTATTTGATTGAAAGCAAATTTTTCTCCACAAGTGTCACATTTGTAGGGTTTCTCGACTGTGTGTCTAAGCATATGACTTTGCCGACAACCATCTACTGTGAACTGTACACAACATACATCATATTTGTAGGGTTTCTCGACTGTGTGTCTAAGCATATGACTTCGCAGACTACCATTTACTGTGAACTGTACACAACATACATCACATTTGTAGGGTTTCTCGACTGTGTGTCTAAGCATATGACTTCGCAGACTACCATTTACTGTGAACTGTACACAACATACATCACATTTGTAGGGTTTCTCGACTGTGTGTCTACGCATATGACTTCGCAGACTACCATTTACTGTGAACTGTACACAACATACGTCACATTTGTAGGGTTTCTCGACTGTGTATCTACGCATATGACTTCGCCGACTACCATTTACTGTGAACTGTACACAACATACGTCACATTTGTAGGGTTTCTCGACTCTGTGTCTACGCATATGACTTCGCCGACTACCATTTACTGTGAACTGTATACAACATACATAACATTTGTAAAGTTTCTCGACTATGTGTCTACGCATATGACTTCACAGAGTATCATTTACTGTGAACCGTACACAACATACATCACATTTGTAGGGTTTCTCGACTGTGTGTCTACGGTGCGCTGACAAAACCCCCTCGGACAAAACCTCATTGGATAAAACCCCTCGGACAAAACCCCCTCGTCAGTGATACTAGACTCAATAATGATTAATGACACCACTTTAAATATATATTAACATGTAATTAATGCTAATTAAAATATCATATTCATTTGAAAACCATAAATAAGATACTAAACATAAAACTAGAAAGTTGCATGACAAAATATAATTTTAAGTTATCTGGCGGTTTCTTTAGACATTATTGCTTTCTTATCATTAAGTTTTCGTCATCGTTTATCGGCGGAAAGAATGGTCGCTATCTCTTCCGTAGCTTCAAATACTTACAATCTGTGTCTACTTGTGTCCTGTAAAATGGCGTTAAGTTCTATGTCATACTTAGAACACTGTCACTTTCTGTTAAAACAAACTGTTGTCTCTGTCATATGAGTGGTGAAATTAGTAGACCGTGTCAGTTGACACAGTTGAGTCTTTGCAATTGTGTCACTTCTTTTGAATACTTCTGCCACAAAAGGCAGTCAACCAGTTACGCCATTGTCATCTGAAACAATAAATTATATTAGTATAATTTGAATCATGATCACCTCAAGAATATACAAGATAAATGTCAGTAGATTGTTTGAACTAAATCCGCACGATAACATACCTTTTACTTAACGCGCACAATATACTGAGATGAGGACATGTCATCAATAAACACATTTTGTTAACATATTGTTGAACACTCAGGTTTCACAACTCAACATCGCCGGTATGGCACTTGACTCGTTTAGATCGTACGTGACGGGCAGCTCTATGTGTGTCATGATTGGATTATCTTTTTAAGAAATAAAATGCGTAAATATATTTTAAAATATCGTTACAAAATCAGGTACAATTGAGATAATTAAGAACAAAATTCGCAGAAATAAATACTTTAGCTACAATAATTTAAGCAAAAAAAAAAAATATTAACTAAAAATGAACATATCAAAAGAAATCCACAAAAAGGTCCTCTTCGATGAATTCTGAAAACGCTGGTTTAAACCGGTCAATTGTCAAAAGTGTTTTAAACAATTGTACTGGTGTGGCTGTCCTGATCGGAGAAGGCAAATTGTTCCATAGAACCGCCGAGCAAAACACGAAACGGTGATCACCGTGGGTGGCTGTTTGTGAGGGCGGTACGAACAAAAGGCAACGATGCAAGGCAGATCCAGGGTTCTGTTGGTGTGTCGGTGGGTAATTAACTCCCTCAACTCGTCCAGCGCTAACCCATTCAATGGACAATACGTAAACAGCAGCACTTCTTAGGTTGGACACAGATGAATGGACTGGTAGTGTAATTGCTGCAACACGGGATTCGAACGCATCTACCATGATGTCCCGCTACTACAAGGAGTTTCGCAACGAGCGATTTGTCGAGAAGAAGTGCAAACTCTCCGTCACTATCACAAAATGAAAGATACCCCCACTCGGCGATAAGACGCCCTCCGATCTGCCAATTCTTTCTGCCGTTGTCTCCCGGAAGATGCCAGCTGCTGCTCGGCGTGATATCGACATTTTCAAAGAGCGGGGCATGTCGCTGGAATCAATGTAGTTTCATGACATCCTTCCATCTTCAATCATCTTTGAAGGTGATCTAGCGTCAAAAGCAAACAAAAGCACGCTGCGAGCTGAAATTGAGAAGCATCTAGCTCATGAAGATATGGTCTTCCCTTGTGCTGATGCAGCTGTCATCTTACAGTTCATGTCTAATATCCGTTCATTCCCAAATCTGTCTTCTTTCGGGACATTTGCAAAGGCCATAACATGTGTGCTATCTGCAGGTCAATATGTGTTTCAGAACCAGCCTTCATGTTATCTTTGACAGTTACCTGGAAACTTCAGTCAAAGAGGGTGAGAGAATTCGGCGCACAGCGGGTACTGGAACTGTTGATATGGCATTGATAGGTCCAGAAGTCCCCCATACCCCAACAAATGGAAAAGTTCTGGGCATCACCAAGTAACAAAACTAAATGACAGCGTCTCACCAGGGTGCTTGCCACTGAACAACTCTCGCAACTTCCCATCATTCTCAGTGGATGCATTACTGATGATGACGTTATCCCAGCTGAGCTGATTCATCCAAAGAGGTCAGAGGACACCTAGATGCCTCCCGGTATCACTATTGATGCGCTGACGGGCCGTGTAGAAGAGGCAGATGATAGACCGGTGCTTCATTGTGCATGGGAAGTCGCCCGACATAGATACGGTGGTAAGGCTTCTGCGTTTTATCACTGACTGGCGAGAACGTGGTCTGCTTGAGCGGTGGGTTGAGTTGGGCTCTGGTGAGCACAGAAGACAACTGCCACTGCACATTTTAGATACCTTCTCAAAAATTTGACGAGCTCCGGCTTGGACATCACATTAAGGCTGCTACCCCAAAGCCTCTAGCACAACTGCCACCCACGTCAAATGTCATTCGGGTACATATCCAGAGGGCATTTTACGTTGGATATAATGTCCTTAATCTACTGGGTGATCGTAGGCCTGTTCTAGATCCTACCAATCATGGATGGATTTGTGACGATGGGACCCTTGTACCAGTCAAAGGTCTGAAGCCTGTACTAGCTGCCATGTTGCAGATGTGATGGTAAATGTGCTACCAAGTCTTGCCGGTGTGCAAAAGCTGGACTGTGTGTGTGTGTGTGTGTGTGTGTGTGTGTGTGTGTGTGTGTGTGTGTGTGTGTGTGTGTGTGTGTGTGTGTGTGTGTGTGTGTGTGTGTGTGTGTGTGTGTGTGTGTGTGTGTGTGTGTGTGTGTGTGTGTGTGTGTGTGTGTGTGTGTGTGTGTGTGTGTGTGTGTGTGTGTGTGTGTGTGTGTGTGTGTGTGTGTGTGTGTGTGTGTGTGTGTGTGTGTGTGTGTGTGTGTGTGTGTGTGTGTGTGTGTGTGTGTGTGTGTGTGTGTGTGTGTGTGTGTGTGTGTGTGTGTGTGTGTGTGTGTGTGTGTGTGTGTGTGTGTGTGTGTGTGTGTGTGTGTGTGTGTGTGTGTGTGTGTGTGTGTGTGTGTGTGTGTGTGTGTTTTGGTGTGTGTGTGTGTGTGTGTGTGTGTGTGTGTGTGTGTGTGTGTGTGTGTGTGTGTGTGTGTGTGTGTGTGTGTGTGTGTGTGTGTGTGTGTGTGTGTGTGTGTGTGTGTGTGTGTGTGTGTGTGTGTGTGTGTGTGTGTGTGTGTGTGTGTGTGTGTGTGTGTGTGTGTGTGTGTGTGTGTGTGTGTGTGTGTGTGTGTGTGTGTGTGTGTGTGTGTGTGTGTGTGTGTGTGTGTGTGTGTGTGTGTGTGTGTGTGTGTGTGTGTGTGTTGTTGTGGGGTTGTGTGTGTGTGTGTGTGTGTGTGTGTGTGTGTGTGTGTGTGTGTGTGTGTGTGTGTGTGTGTGTGTGTGTGTGTGTGTGTGTGTGTGTGTGTGTGTGTGTGTGTGTGTGTGTGTGTGTGTGTGTGTGTGTGTGTGTGTGTGTGTGTGTGTGTGTGTGTGTGTGTGTGTGTGTGTGTGTGTGTGTGTGTGTGTGTGTGTGTGTGTGTGTGTGTGTGTGTGTGTGTGTGTGTGTGTGTGTGTGTGTGGTGTGTGTGTGTGTGTGTGTGTGTGTGTGTGTGTGTGTGTGTGTGTGTGTGTGTGTGTGTGTGTGTGTGTGTGTGTGTGTGTGTGTGGGGTGGTGGTGTGAGTGTGGGGTGTGTGTGGTGTGTGTGTGTGTGTGTGTGTGTGTGTGTGTGTGTGTGTGTGTGTGTGTGATATTTTGTCACAAATAAAAGGTATCCGAATGTCAAAATAAGCAGTGTGACCTGCACGTGTGGCATACTGACAAGGAAGAAATCGATCAAACCCCTGACCATCGTAGTTTTAGCTCATATTATACTAAATTCACTTGATTAGGGGCCATATAAGAGGACAGTTTCAAATTGCGCACACTACACCGCGCTACATGCGCATATATCATGTAGTCATTTGAGCAGCCAATCAGCGGGATGTGTTAGCACTTTGCTCCAGCTCCCCTGAAAATAGTGCCAGAAACCCCACTTTACTGAACTCTTAACCACATTCGTGTCTCTTACGTTTTTATATGAGCAAAGTTGTATCAGGCGTTATGCGACTCAAGAAATATTTATGATCATTGTGCTCATTATTGCAATCCTATCGGGGTTACGTAATACATCTGTTTTTTATATATGATGAAGTTATATGTTGTATCATGGAGTAATTTTTATTATTATTAAAAACAACTGTTTATAAAACAAAAATGTCAAATATACTCATTATTTATTTGTCTCCCAAATTACATCAAACGATATTTATTGACTATGATAATCTAAATTTAGTCTAAGCATTTTTGAGTTATGACAGTAAATACATTTGACCTTGTTGCTAAGGCGGCCATCTTGGATTGACCTCAGACACCACAGAAACCCCGCTTAATCAATGGTAAACCTAGAGTTAGTCGGGCAAGACACGCCATTCTTCCGTCTAGGTAAATATTGTTTTTTTATCAGTCTAGAACAGGGGATAATTTCATATGGTTGCAATGAACGGGCATTTTTGATTATCGTATCCTTCACCTCAGACAACAGTGATGTCCTCGTTAGTCAATGGAACACCATTGACTTAATAGAAAAAGACACCTGAATATAATTATTTTATAGGTTTTGTCTGAGGAAATTCGGAGTGTGCAACACTATACAACAGTATACGATAACTCCACATAACATGACACGGTCTTAGTGGATTTTCGCGGTAAAATGTCAGTTTACTGGCCAGTTTAGAGTTACTACAGACTACAAAGGAAGCGTGACGGTGTCAGTTGGTGACCCATTTAACCCGTGGCTCTCGCCTGGATCTTCTCGAGATCAGTCGCAGTCGTTGGTTTTTTTGCCCCCAACACGTGTTAGGGGCAAACATTCCGAGTCGAGGCTGGCTTATTCGAGGAAAGGTCTTACCAAGTTCAGGACTATGTAGGCCGTTTCTTCAATCTTCTGAATAAGTTCCTCTGTTTAGCGTTCCGTCTAAGAAAACCGACGGTTTTGCCTGCTGCGTCAGTGAATTCAGTGATCATGTATGACAGTGGCATATCCAGAGGGGGGCCATGACCCCCCAATCCCGGAAAAAATTAGGATGGTGGGGACGGAGGAACAATAACTGGCTGCCTGATTCATAGAGTCACAAAGTACATGGTTCATGATTCCTGTATAAGATCGTCTTTCCCTGTCCTACCTATTCGCAAAATAATTTTTCATTCAGATAGGATTAAATTAGGAATTCTCGACTTCTGTCGCCGGCTGCAGAATAAGAGTTGACAGAGCAATGAAAATTTCATTATTTTCAATGTGGATGATTGCTAACGGTTATTAAGGATTCAAAATAATAGTTACCCGGTTACTAAACCAGGGTCAAATTGCATTTTGTTATATTATTATTTTCTTGAATATGAATTACATTCATATTCAATAAACTAAAACCATGAATTCCTTTTCTATTGTCTTTTTTCTTCCTTTCACTTTTCTCTTACTACGTTCTCTGTTCTATTAGTTTCAGTAATTATGATAGGTGGTAGCACATATTAATATTATAGTTTTTTTTCGATCGGTAGGCGGTTTAGCAGCTGATCATGTGGTTGCGAGGATGTCACATGACCAAAAAGAAAGGAAACCGCGCTTCGTTTTTAAATATGTGTTATAAATGCGGAATGTACAAATCATAGAACATGTAGGTATCTTTTTAATGTAATGCAGATAATCCGTAGAGTTATGACATCCTTCTACACCCTATTTTCACAAGAAGAGCGTAATTGCCATAATATCTGAATGGCTAAGGTATATAAAGTGGTGGATCAGCCTGGAACATCCAATGTACTATGTCTGACGACAAACTGGAACAAATGCGTTCTGTTCTTCAAAACGTGACGCAGAGGGGAGGGGGTTGGTTACAAGACTATCGCTGACAATATTAAGGTTGGTTGTTTGCCTAAGACAATCAACCTATCAAGGTTAGATGATGGTGTGGGCATTGTGGCAACCTTCCGACAGCACCAAACCAAATGGCATGACTCTTATCGATTACAATTCAACAAGACAAAACTTAAGCGAGCAGAGAAGAGGAATTCTCGCATTGAAGACAATACAGCTGCTTCCAAGAAGTTCACCCGTCGGTCTATAGAAGAAGCACCTCCTTCCACCAAAATATGTTTCTTCTGCGGAATGCCTCCAGTTAAAAGTGACTTTACGCAATGCCAATGTGGGTCTGACTGAGAACCCTGCAGCACTGCGGCGTTGGATGGTGTCTGGCCCTGAAATGGCACGTCTAATTGGAGAATTTGAGGTTTCAACCAAGAAGATAGAAAACAGATTTCTGGCATCACCAGCAGACGAAACATGCACAGATGACATTCGGACGAGATATCACGTCATTAACTGATGTAATAGAAGAGATGGGAAATCCATTCGCTGAGAACAGCAAGGATTTGCTTGTACTTGATAGCAGAAGCCTTGCAGATCCAGCTGTGATTGACACGTGGCGTCAGATCAAATCTCTCGGACAAGAGCAGTATGACACCTACGTCAACGAGCGCCTTGTCAACCAAACAAAGCCCATTACAGATCCAATCAATATAAATAACCTACCACTGTTCAGCCGGCCACCATTGCGAGAGAAATCAAGAGCACAACTACAGCGGTCATCACTCAAGAATGACTGTTCTCTGTTCTCCAGGTTGTACATAGCGTCGCAAATACGGAGTGGTGATCTCGATCAGTTCTTTCAACATGAAAATCAAGCGTATCCACCTGCTTTATCACAAATGGGGAAACTGCGGAGAGGAACAAAGTATGATCTGGTCGACTGCTTGGAAAATCTCGTTCCTGCACAAGACATTTCCCCCACTCCTGTCGTACAAGTCATCCTGCTTGATGGGGCTGCAATCGTTAACACGCTTCGACCGGGTTTTGCAAAGACATTTTCCGATTACGCGACCCATGTGTTCCTGCTGTACATCACATCGCAACTGCAACACGTGAACAGACTAGATGTTGTGTGGGATGAATATATCGCAGATAGCTTGAAAGCCGAAACACGAACACGGAGAGGGAAAGGTATCCGCCGACGCGTAGAACCATCCAACACAATTCCTGGGAACTGGCAGGACTTTCTCCGCATTAACGACAACAAGATCAAATTGTTTTCGTTCTTGGCGACAAGTGCAGCAACCATTGCCACCGACAAACAAGTCATCAGCACATGTCACACTGGTGTGCTGTGGACTCAGTCCCGAGACGTGTCAGGCATTGCTGCATGCACCCATGAAGAAGCGGACACACGAATCCTACTCCACCTGGAAGATGCTGTGAAACAAGGGTGTAACAAGGTATCCATTCGAACAGTTGACACGGACGTGGTTGTTCTTGCAGTGGCATCAGCTCAGCGCCTCAACATCGCCGAACTGTGGATTGCCTTTGGTGCTGGAAAGAAGTTTCGATATTTACCGGCCCACGAGATGGCCGACGCACTGGGTCCTGATCGTTGTGTTGCTTTGCCAATGTTTCATGCCTTCACTGGTTGTGACACGGTGTCATGTTTTGGAGGCAGGGGCAAACGCACTGCATGGGACATGTGGAATGCCTATGACGAAGTCACACCAGTTTTCTGTGCCTTGGCTGCTACCCCGGAGACCGTAGAAAATTGGCTGGGTCCACTGGAACGATTTGTAGTCCTGCTGTACGACCGTACTAGCAGCCAGGAATTTATCAGTGGAGCGACGAAGCAGCTGTTCACAGAGAAAGGTAAAGCTATTGACGGTCTTCCTCCGGCACAAGCAGCACTTCTCCAGCACACAAAGCGGGCTGCATACTAAGCCGGCCACTGTTGGGCACAGACGATGATCGCGACTCCGGAGCTTCCATCTCCAAGTGAATGGGGGTGGAACAGGAATGAAAATGTCGGTTGGGAAATATATTGGACAACTCTTCCTGAAGCGACACTAGCTTGTCGAGAACTACTGCGCTGTGGTTGCAAGAAGGGATGCATGGGACTATGTAAGTGCCTCAAGGCAGGACTTCAATGCACTGCTCTTTGCTACTGTGGTGGACTGTGTGCTCGTAGCTAATGTGCGAAACAGTAAACATTAGGACGTCCAGTAATTAGTAACTGTTACGTTTTCCATAGGACATTTGGGTCATGGACAATGTGTATACACTTATCGTGTTACATACACACATGTGTTACAGGAATGCTGAACTGTCACAGACGACATAGTAAGTTTCTGCTGTTGAATGTTTCTGTTGACATATCACAAAACATGGAATCAAACAACGCAAAATAAAATAAACAATGAGTTAAAACTGTGAGGCGTTTCGGAGTTAACGTAAACTTTTCTAAACATCAAGAGAGGGAACGACTTCTGATACTCCTCTCGTGAATTTAGGTTAGCTAGTAAATAGCGTTTGTTGATAGCCATTATAGAAAATAACCGCCATTTTTAGTCGCCATCTTGAAAAAGACCGATACGAATGTCCGATAGGATCAAAAGTAGCATATTTAAAATAGCAGCACGAAAAATCTTAATTATAAAGACAATGTTTTCTCTCTAGGTGGTTTAGTTCTCAAGATGTGAAGAAGTTTGGCTTTGAAAGGCGCCATCTTTAAAAATGGTGGATATTAATATTGGAGAAGGTCATATGTAACATATTTGAAATCGTTACTTTGAAAAACTTACATTTAGACACAAATGTAGCGGTTCTGACTTAAGCATTGTAAATGTGTGTACAAAATTCGTTTTAGCGGACGTCATTTTTATGAAATGGCGGATACGAAGGTCGACAAAGATCAAATACAAAATAGTTTAATACAGTGGAGTCGGCTGTCTAGTTACCTATATTTTGACCATAAAAGTAGCTCTCTAGGTCGCGTAGGTCATGAGATATATGGTTATTAGTCTTGGCGGCCGCCATCTTTAAAAATGGCCGATGTTAATGTCGGAGAAGGTCAAAAGTAATACATATGAAATGGCTGACTACGAACATCTAGGTTTCAATACCAAAAGGACTGATTTACTTGACGTAGTTACTAAGATATGAGAAAATAGGTTTGCGGCGGCCATCTTAGAAAATGGCCGCCAATGCCTTTCCGGGCGAAATTTGAGATGGCCCTATATCCAGATATTTGTGTATTTATGTGTTCTACGTTTGTGCCAAATTTCACACTTGTATCATAAAACGCACAATTCATTCACATATCGGCTGGACTAATTGTACTCAGATGCATGATCTGGCAGTAGTAGCGGACGGGGAAGCAAATCTCCAAGAATAGCTGATAGAGTGGAAAGATATGTTCAGGAGACTTGGACTGAGAGTATGTTTGGAGAAGACGGAGGTAATGTGGGTAGGACATAGGAGGAAAGAGCTGTAAATACACCAGGATGGGAAGAAGCTTAAGCAAAGAGACAGTTTTGTCTACCTGGGTGGAGCGATAAGTGCTGTTGGCAGTTCGCCAATCTCAAAAATGAAAAACGTTGGCGTGAGTGTTCATTTAAAAGAGGTAAAGGTAAGTTCTTATATAGCGCGGTATGCAATCCTCAGGATTGCTCAAAGCGCTTTACACTTTACTTCTCTGGCAGTCATATTCACTCAGATACCATATCAGAGAAGCATGCAGCCATATACTGCAATTAATGCGCGAAGACTGCTCGCACACATATCAATCACTTGTCTATTGAGTGAACTGGAGCAATGTAGAATGAAAAAAAACTTGCCCAATGTTTTAACAACGCAGCACAGGATTCGAATCCGGGTCCTCTTAGTTGAACCTGATGGTCTAAAATGGACTAGTGATTCCAACAACAACAAAATACGGCGTTTATACAGGTACAAAAGAAGCCGATAAAAAGACTTCGGGGAAAGTTATTTCTAATTTCGACAAATGTGTGAACTTATATAGCAGGATGCAATTATCATTTAGGGGGAAAGTATCACCATGCAATCTGTGCTGTGCAGCTCCATTTGGCACGTAGGGAGTTTTAACTTGGTACCAAACAAGGTGGGGAAAAATTTGTATTTCCATTTCTTTGGAATAGTAAAACCGAAGCTTTGAAAAGAAAATCACTATTAAACACATTTGCGGACGGAGGTCTTAATATTGTAGGTATTAGAACTAAAATAGAATCTCTATTTGTCAAACAATTCTGCAATTAATTAAAGAGCATAACGCCAGGTGGATCTTCTTAGCAGTGTATTGGATAGCCTCGGTTGCCCAGGCTCCGTGAGGTGGCAGCACTTTTAAGCGACGGCGGCCTTACCCCAAATTAGGGTAGAGACGCTGATTGGCTCTGAGGCCAACCATAAAATAAAATTAAAATAACGATATATACTTTGCAAGATAATGATATCACATGAAAAGTATTCAACATTGAACTTATATTAACACAAAAGTAAGTAAAAATTCAAATTTACAGTTGTTTATAAAATAAGAATTACGGCAGGATTAACCAGTATCCGTGAGGTGGCAGCATTGTCTAGCCCCACACGGATAGCATACAAATTAAATAAGGACACCTTTTTATCAAATAATGCTGTATTATAAAAAACAACTATTCAAAATTAAACTTATATTGACACAAAATAAACAGAAATACAAATTTGCTCTTGTTTATAAAATAGAAATTACGGCCGTGTCCGTGAGGTGGCAGCATTGTATAGATCACGCGGATAAATAAACAAAAGCCGACTAAGTAACCAGACTGTCTTCTCGGCGTAGTTCCGCAGCCGACCGACAGTCGGTTAAGCGAGACAACAATTATTAAATTATGTGTAATTTTGTCATCTGTGATATATTTTCTCTATTTAAATGTATAATACAACCAGCCAACACTCTGTCCCTGTAATACGTTGTTCTCATTGAAAATGGATACTTTCTGACATGTAATCTACATCATGCTTGTTCACTAGCTTTACTTTCTGAGGTCTTTCTTTCCTACTTCAAAAAATATGCTCATGAATTCGATCCTCATAAATCTCTATCCATGGGGATGTTATGCCACATATTTTAGAGTGATTTTTTAACGATGCAAGATCACATGTATCCATACACACCACACACACACACACCACAAAAAAAAAAAAAAAACACATATATATATATATATATATATATATATATATATATATATATATATATATATATATATATATATGTTATATGTTATATGTATATATATATGTGTAGCCCCACGCAATATATATATATATATATATATATATATATATATATATATATATATATATTTATTGTTGTTTACTGAAGTAATTAAGTAACATCTGAAAAAGCCTTCAAAGTTACTATTGCAATATGTTTGAGTTTGACCCTTTCCGGAGCGTAGAACGACTGGACTAATAATTATAATCGCCAGTCTTAGTTTGTAGATTCTAACAGACGCGTGATGTTGATACGAAACAATGTACTCCGTGCATCAGCATTAATGTGAGATATTTACTATCGGACCGTCCAAACACAAACGTTTCATGGATATAACAATCTCGCTCGTTCCTATAATATAAAGCTTAACATATCTTATGTGTCTAAGGTAAATTGGTTACATTGAAACGTCTTTTTAAAGTATTAGATCAAGAAAAAGAAGTGGTTTATTTAGTTAAATTTCAAAACAATTTAGTGTATGACCCACAATGAATAATGTCAATTTGATGTTCTATTGATTCAACGAACTTCAGCACCGCCAAAAAGATGTCTATCACGAGCATCGATTTTAAAAATATCGTGCAAAGGTAAAGTACTACAGAGTGTATCCATAGTGAGACATTGCACATCCATAGAGGGACATAGTGTATCTATATTGGGACAGAGTGTATCTATATTGGGACAGAGTGTATCCATAGTGGGACATTGCACATCCATAATGGGACAGAGTGTATCCATAGGGGGACAGTGGGTATCCATAATGGGACAGAGTGTATCCATAGGGGGACAGAGAGTATCCATAGTGGGACAGAGTGTATCCATAGTGGGACATTGTACATCCATAGTGGGACAGTGCACATCCATAATGGGACAGAGTGTATCCATAGTGGGACATTGCACATCCAAAATGGGACAGAGTGTATCCATAGTGGGACATAGTGTATCAATAGTGGGACAGAGTGTATCCATAGTGGGACAGAGTGTATCCATAGTGGGACAGAGTGTATCCATAGTGGGACATTGCACATCCATAGTGGGACAGAGTGTATCCATAGTGGGACAGAGTATATCCGTAGTCGGACAGAATGTACCCATAGTGGGACACTGCACATCCAATGTGGGACAGCGTGTATCCATAGTGGGACATTGCACATCCATTGTGGGACAGAGTGTATCCATAGTGGGTCATTGCACATCCGTAGTGAGACAGAGTGTATCCATAGTGAGACAGAGTGTATCCATACTGGGACAGTATTGGGACATAACGTATCCATACTGGGACAGTGCGTATCCATAGTGGTACAGAGTGTATCCATAGTGGGACATTGCACATCCATAATGGGACAGACTGTATCCATGGTGAGACAGACTGTATCCATACTGGGACAGAGCGTATCTATAGTGGGACGGAGTGTATCCATAGTGGGACAGAGTGTATCCATAGTGGGACATTGCACATCCATAGTGGGACAGAGTGTATCCATAGTGGGACATTGTACATCCATAATGGGAGAGAGTGTATCCATAGTGGGACAGAGTGTATCCATTGTGTGACAGAGTGTATCCATAGTGGGACAGAGTGTATCCATAGTGGGACATTGCACACCATAATGGGACAGAGTGTATCCATAAGTGGCCAGAGTGTATCCATAGTGTGACAGAGTGTATCCGTAGTGGGACATTGCACACCCATAATGGGACAGAGTGTATCCATTGTGGAACAGAGTGTATCCATAGTGGGACAGAGTGTATCCATAGTGGGACAGAGTGTATCCATAGTGGGACATTGAACATCCATAATGGGACAGAGTGTATCCATAGTGGACAGAGTGTATCCATAGTGGGACAGAGTGTATCCATAGTGGGACAGAGTGTATCCATAGTGAGACATTGCACCCCATAATGGGACAGAGTGTATCCATAGTGGAACAGAGTGTATCCATAGTGGGACAGAGTGTATCCATAGTGGGACAGAGTGTATCCATAGTGGGACAGAGTGTATACATAGTGGGACAGAGTGTATCCATAGTGGGACAGAGTGTATTTATAGTGGGACAGAGTGTATCCATAGTGGGACAGAGTGTATCCATAGTGGGACAGAGTGTATCCATAGTGGGACAGACATGTATACAAAAAAGTGGGACGGAGTGTATCCATAGTGGGACAAGAGTGTATCCATAGTGGGGAAAGAGTGTATCCATAGTGGGACAGAGCAAATCCATAGTGGGACAGAGTGTATTCATAGTGGGTCATTGCACATCCGTACTGGGACAGAGCGTATCTATAGTGGGACGGAGTGTATCCATAGTGGGACAAAGTGCATCCATAGTGGGACAAAGTGTATCCATAGTGGGACAGAGCAAATCCGTATTGGGACAGAACGTATCCATAGTGGGACAGAACGCATCCATAGTGGGACAGAGCGTACATAGAATGGTTGACTGTAGTTGTCTGGGATTTCTTGCTGGAGTGACCATCGAATTCAGATACGCTGATGTTGTAGATGAAAGGGCTTGACTAGCTGTTGTAAAAGGGCACGCATTTAGACCCTGCGCCGGTTCAATGGCTACATTCAGCGTGTCCATTTAACTCATCGGTAAACATGTTGTCGCAGAGACCAGCTCACCCTCTTTGATTGACGCCCGACGCTTCAACGACTCATTTGACAGCGGACTATCTCAGATAGACGACGGAGTTACCACAATACTCGCGGTACTTTTTAACAAGATTTAACAAGATTTAACAAGATTTAACAAGATTTCCACCTAGAGAATCAACTCTTCTTACGTATATATCGATTTTATTTTTAATCTTATTAACACTACTAGCACCTACACAATCAGCCGATAATCTGTTTCATTCATTTACTGTTCTTTCTTAAAATGAGAATTTGCCAAATGGCAGAAAGTGTACGTGTGCTGAGTGTTTAATACATTAATTTTATATATCAGAATGAAAATTGTTGAATAATCTAGAAGTGTATCTTGTTATCAATAATAATGTTTTATTAGTTTCAACAAACTGCACGTCTATTATACATGCGTACTGGTTATATATATAAGTTTGCTTGAATTATAAAGTGAACATAATTTTTCGAAATGAATACGGACACTACAAGCCGCAGTTATGTACAACTCGACGTCCATAGCGTCTGTCTTGTCATCACATTGCAAATCCTTATCCACTACGAGCATCATGAAGCTGATGGCTCCGGAAGTATAAAAATGGATAGAACATACTCAATATTATCACATTATATTGGTCGTTCGTTCGTTCGTTCGTTCGTTCGTTCGTTCGTTCGTTCGTTCGTTCGTTCGTTCGTTCGTTCGTTCGTTCGTTCGTTCGTCCGTCCGTCCGTCCGTCCGTCCGTCCGTCCGTCCGTCCGTCCGTCCGTCCGTCCGTCCGTCCGTCCGTCCGTCCGTCCGTCCGTCCGTCCGTCCGTCCGTCCGTCCGTCCGTCCGTCCGTCTCGTCGTCCGTCCGTCGTCCGTCCGTCCGTCCGTGTCTCCGTCCTGTCGTCCGTCGTCCGTCGTCCGTCCGTCGTCGTCGTCTCGTCCGTCGTCGTTCGTGTCGTCCGTCCGTCGTCCGTTCGTCGTCGTCCTGCTCGTGTCGTCTCTGGTCTGGTCGTCGTCTTCGTCGTCGTCTGTCAGTGTCGTCGTCGCGTCGTCGTCGTGTCGGTCTGTCGTCGTCCGTCGTCGTCTGTCGTCGTCGGTCGGGCGTCGGTCGTCGGTCGGTCGGTCGGTCGGTCGGTCGGTCGTCGTCGTCGGTCGGTCGTCGGTCGGTCGGTCGGTCGGTCGGTCGGTCGGTCGGTCGGTCGGTCGGTCGGTCGTCGGTCGGTCGTCCGTCGGTCGGTCGGTCGGTCGGTCGGTCGGTCGGTCGGTCGGTCGGTCGGTCGGTCGGTCGGTCGGTCGGTCGGTCGGTCGGTCGGTCGGTCGGTCGGTCGGTCGGTCGGTCGGTCGGTCGGTCGGTCGGTCGGTCGGTCGGTCGCGGTCGGTCGGTCGGTCGGTCGGTCGGTCGCGGTCGGTCGGTCGGTCGGTCGGTCGGTCGGTCGGTCGGTCGGTCGGTCGTCGGTCGGTCGGTCGGTCGGTCGGTCGGTCGGTCGGTCGGTGGGGAATTAAAAGGGAATTAAGTCGTCAACATCCTCGATATTAACATGTGTGACACCGTGGGTACGGCCACCAGGCTGCTCACGTGTGAGGTTGTTTGTATCAACAGAATGTGTGACACAGAGGAAGGCAGGTCGAGTCTGCTCAACTCCTGATCACCATAG
>JAODUO010000107.1:265000-347500 GCA_025642075.2 Ridgeia piscesae | reverse complement strand
TCTTTCAAACGGGAGATGAAAGAGGTAATTGCAAAAAAAGGACCGATGACGGAAGCCAGTAGACAAGGAGGTTCAAGAATAACAGCGTATGTCGAACTATGTTCTTTCTATTTAAAAAAAGCGGATTAATCCCACCATAATGACCAACAAGTCGACCGGACGGACGACGGACGACGGACGGCGACGGACCGACGACGGACGGACACCTAGATAGAGAGACAGCAGTTTTTAAATAACTGTTTTGTGACAGAAGGACTTCAAACGGGAGATGAAAGAGGAATTGACAAAAAAAGGACTCGATGATGGAAGCCAGTAGACAAGGTAGGTTGAAAAGATACATCAGCTATGTGACTATGTTTCTTTCGATTTTAAAATGTCGGATTAATCCACATAATGACCAAAAGTCGAAGGCAAAGAGATGTTTAAATAGAAGGAATATGAATAGAAGTAACAAATTACATTTGATTTTAACGTGGTTTTAGTGCTCAGTTAAAACACATAGTTAACTTGGATGTTATATTTAACTTAGATTATCATCACGTAAACAAATGACAGGCGGGTGGGCCCGCACGGCCGGCGGCTGGCGGCGGCGGCTGGGACGGACGGACGACGGAGACGGCACACGGGACGGAGGACGGACGGCGGAGGACGACGAGGAGAGAGAAACAGCAGGACGCGAAGCGGACGACGAGAGACGCGAGGACGAGAGAGGAAGAGAGACGAACAGAGAGACGGCGACGACGCGCCGCGGACGACGAACGGACGCGGCGGCGGCGGCGGCGGCGACGACGGACGGAGGGACGACGACACAACAAAGAGAAAAACGGACGGAAGGACTAAACGAGAGAAGAGGAAGACAAAAAGAGGACAGACGGAAGCGGACAGAGACAGACACGCAGACAACAGAACGAACGACAGACAACAGACGACGGACAGACGAGACGACGACAGACAACGAAGGAAGAAGACAGAGAGACAGAAAAACAGTTTGTTTAAATTAACTGTTTTGTGATCAGAAGGATTCTTTCAAACGAATGAAAGAGGTAATTAAAAAAGATTTCATGACGGAACATAGCAAGGTAGGCAGAATACAGCGATGCGACTAGTCTTCTATTAAAAAGCGGACCACATAATGACAAAAGACGGACGGACGGACGGACGACGACGGACGCGGCGGAGGACGAGGGACGACGGACCGACGGACGGACGGACGACGGACGACGGACGGCGGACGACGACGGACGGACGGACGGACGGACGGACGGACGGACGGACGGACGGACGGACGGACGGACGGACGACGACGGACGGACGACGACGGACGGACGGACGGACGGACGGACGGACGGACGGACGGACGGACGACGGACGGACGGACGGACGGACGGACGACGACGGACGGACGGACGGACGACGGACGGACGGACGGACGGCGGACGGACGGACGGACGGACACGGACACAATGGACAGGACGGTGGGAACGGACCGAGGGAACGGACGGACGGACGGACGGACGGCGGACCACGAACGGACGGACGGACGGACGGACGGACGGACGGACGGACGGACGGACGGACGGACGGACGGACGGACGGACGACGGACGGACGGACGGACGGACGGACGGACGGACGGACGGACGGACGGACGGACGGACGGACGGACGGACGGACGGACGGACGGACGGACGGACGGACGGACGGACGGACGGACGGACGGACGGACGGACGGACGGACGGACGGACGACGGACGGACGGACGACGGACGGACGGACGGACGGACGGACGGACGACGACGACAAGGACGGACGGACGGACGGACGACGGCGACGGACGGACGGACGGACGGACGGACACCTAGATAGAGAGACAGCTAGATTTTTTTAAATTAACTGTTTTGTGTTTACAGAAGGATTCTCTCAAACGGGAGATGAAAGAGGTAATTGACAAAAAAAGGATTCTCGATGATTGGAAGCCAGTAGACAAGGTAGGTTGCAAAAGATACATCAGCATATGTTGATCTATGTTTCTTTCGATTTTAAAAAGTCGGATTAATCCCACCATAATGACCAACAAGTCGAAGGCAACTAGAGATGTTTAAATAGTAAGTGAAATAAATGAATAGAGGTAACAAATTACATTTGATATTAACGTGGTATATTACGTGCTGCAGTAAAAACACGTCAGTTAACTTGGAGTGTTATATTCGTAACTTAAATTATCATCACGTAAATATATATGACATAGGCGGGTGGGCCCGCAAGCAGGCTGGCTGGCTGGCGGTCGGGCGGTCGGGCGGTCGGGCGGGCGGCGGGCGGCGGCGGGCGGCGACGGCGGACGGACGGACGGACGGACGGACGGACGGACGGCGACGGACGGACGGACGGACGGACGGACGGACGGACGGACGGACGGACGGACGGACGGACGGACGGACGGACGGACGGACGGACGGACGGACGGACGGACGGACGGACGGACGGACGGACGGACGGACGGACGGACGGACGGACGGACGGACGGACGGACGGACGGACGGACGGACGGACGGACGGACGGACGGACGGACGGACGGACGGACGGACGGACGGACGGACGGACGGACGGACGGACGGACGGACGGACGGACGGACGGACGGACGGACGGACGGACGGACGGACGGACGGACGGACGGACGGACGGACGGACGGACGGACGGACACCTAGATAAAGAAACAGCTAGGTTTTTTTAAATTAACTGTTTTGTGTTTACAGAAGGATTCTTTCAAACGGGAGATGAAAGAGGTTATTGACAAAAAAAGGATTCTCGATGATTGGAAGCCAGTAGACAAGGTAGGTTGCAAGACATACATCAGCGTATGTCGAACTATGTTTCTTTCTATTTAAAAAAAGTCGATTAATCCCACCATAATGACCAACAAGTCGACCGGACGGACACGGACGGACGAACGGACCGACGGACGGACACGTAGATAAAGAGACAGCTAGGTTTTTTTAAATTAACTGTTTTGTGTTTATAGAAGGATTCTTTCAAACGGGAGATGAAAGAGGTAATTGACAAAAAAAGGATTCTCGATGAGTGGAAGCCAGTAGACAAGGTAGGTTGAAAAAGATACATCAGCGTATGTTGAACTATGTTTCTTTCGATTTTAAACAGTCGGATTAATCCCACCATAATGACCAAGAAGTCGAACACAACTAGAGATGTTTAAATAGTAAATGAATAGAAGTAACAAATTACATTTGATGTTAACGTAGTGTGTTACGTGCTTCATCAGTTAGAACACATCAGTTAATTTGGAATGTTACATTATATTAATTACTTAGATTGTCATCACGTAAACATAAATGACATTGGCGGGTGGGCCCGCAGGCGGGCTGGCGTGCTAGCGGACGGACGAACGGGCGGGCGGGCGGGCGTGCGGGCGGGCGTGCGGACACCTAGATAGAGAAACAGCTAGGTAAAGTGTTTGAAATTAACTGTTTTGTGATTGCAGAAGGATTCTTTCAAACGGGAGATGAAAGAGGTAATTGACAAAAAAAGGATTCTCGATGATTGGAAGCCAGTAGACAAGGTAGGTTGCAAAACATACATCAGCATATGTCGAACTATATTTCTTTCTATTTAATAAAAGTCGGATTAATCCCACCATAATGACCAACAAGTTTAACGCAACTAGAGATGTTTAAATAGTAAGTGAAATACATTAATAGAAGTAACACATTACATTTGATGTTAACTTGATGTGTTACGTGCTGCATCAGTTAGAAAACGTCAGTTAACTTGGAATGTTGCATTATATTCATAACTTAGATTATCATCACGTAAACATATATGATATTGGCGGGTGGGCCATCAGGCGGGCTGGTAGGCGGTCTGGCTGACCGGCGGGCCGGCGAATGGACGGAAGGGCGAGCGGACTGACGGACGGACAGACCGACGGACGGGGGGAAGGGCGAGCGGACTGACGGACTGACGGACGGACTGACGGACTGACGGACGGACGGACGGACGGACGGACGGACGGACGGACGGACGGACGGACGGACGGACGGACGGACGGACGGACGGACGGACGGACGGACGGACGGACGGACGGACGGACGGACGGACGGACGCCTAGATGGAGAGACAGCTAGGTAACGTTTTTGAAATTACATGTTTTGTGTTTGCAGAAGGATTCTTTCAAGCGGAAGCTGATGAAAGAGTTAATGGCCAGAAAAAGGATTCTCGATGATGGCAAGCCAGTAGACAAGGTAGGTTGCAAGAACTAATAAACGTATGTCGATTTTTCTTTCTATTTAAAAAAGTCGGATTCATCCCATCATAATGACCAACAAGTCGAACACAACTAGAGCTGTTTAAATAGTAAGCGAAATTAATTAATGGAAGTAACAAATTGCATTTGATGTTAACGTGTGGTGCTTTTGAAGTGTTATATCTGGCTGCTCTTTAAGTAATTGATAATGACGGTAATTCAATGACAAGAAGCCGTACATTTTGTCTGTCAAAAACAAAACCTATATAGATTGGTAATTTCAGAGTAACACAACAGAATAGCGACAAAAGTAAGTTGCAATAGTGAGGATGGGAGGGAGTGAGGGGAGGGAGGGAGGGAGTGGGTGAGTGAGTGAGTGAGTGAGTGAGTGAGTGATGAGAGAGAGAGAGAGAGAGAGAGAGAGAGAGAGAGAGAGAGAGAGAGAGAGAGAGAGAGAGAGAGAGAGAGAGAGACGGAGAGAGAGAGAGAGAGAGAGACGGAGAGAGACGTTGAGAGAGAGGGGGGACGTGAGTGAGTGAGTGAGAGAGCTTTCAAATGAATTTATATTTGTTTACAGAGACAAGGCCGCTTCAGGTTTTAAAAGGATGAAAGTGCGTTCCAACAACAGACACCTTGGCTACACTGAATCTAATTCGTGGCTCATTCAACGTGTAACGTTCCGGGTGTGGTCAATAAAGAAACACTTGCTGTTTCGTCGCGTGTGTTACAACGATGAACTTTGCGAGTTTATTGATGCTTTTTGATGTAGCTGGTTTACTTTCTCTCTAATCGTAGACAAGTATGAGACATTGTTTGTAATCGGCCATTTAATAAATGGAAACCGTCTGTAGTCGCGGATGCTGTGTATGTCGTATTTGTGCAGAAAGTTAAACTTTGTAGTTTTATATCTTTGACATTTGTATGCATCATTGGTCATGTTAAGACATTGGTCTTTGTACGCCGTTGTACGGCGTTGTGTTATACAAATCATTAAACTATCAAAGACAACCTCAATTTGTTACGTTCATTTGCTTTGCTGCTTCTCTCTATTTACATGAATATATATATATATATATTCATGTAAACAATATGCATAATTATACCACTACTAATAGGAAGAGTAACAATAACAAAATCCAAGTTACCACGATCGAAGGCACAGTTACGAAAACAAAAATACATACGTATATACACACATACCATACATATACACATACATACCATGGTCATACATATATACATACACACATACAAACATACGTACATTTAAATATAAAAACAAACATACATACATACATATACACATACATGCATACACACATGCATACATACAGGAATACATGATATATATATATATATATATATATATATATATATGTATATATACATCATATGACGGTTAATTTATCCGCTATACTACGCGTACACAAAACTAATGTAAATGTCGTTGTTAAAAGCGCATATGTTTTGAAAAGAAAAACGTCTGCCGTGGGTAAGTAGCTCAGTGGCTCAGTGGATAGAGTTTCGGACTCTCATCTCTGTGAGCCCAGGTACGAATCATGCGCTGCGGTATCCAACCCTCGGCCAGTTGTTTTCATGTTACAGTGGAGGATATTTATGTACGAACAGTCTTCGCGCATTAATTGCTTCCCAGAGAAGTCGATATGATCACATAAAATCGATATATTACATAGTATTTACTAATATATGTTGGCTAAGTTGTAACACCAAACTAACCGAGAAATCTCAATCCGAAATACTAGTTACACTTCCATCGGCTTTGTTTCGCCATTGGCTTGAGTCATAACTTCAGTTCAGTCTTTAGACCACGCCAAAATATACGCCACCAATATTCATATCATGACTGTTTTAAGAATAACACAAAAAACTTGTAACTTATGATGTTTTATACAAAACAGTGGCGCTAATAACTTCTTAAGTCAAGACCACTAAGTTGCCCCAGGAAACAGAACCACATCGCAGGTTGCAATGAGTTGGCCTGCGAGTGTTTTATGGATAGCCCATTAACTAACATTTTTGGCTGATCCTGGACGGTGCCCCTTTAAGTTGCTGGTTGATTCAGTATAATACTGGTAGATTACTACATTACTGGTTACATCAGTCGTATTTCTGTCACATCTCCCACAAAACACACACAGACAGCAAATTTTCTCAAATGAACATGAGTTGACCATATGCCAGTGCATTCGTAATTATATTTATTGGCAAACACATGGAGAAAGCCAGCCGTAGAACCGACATGTTTGATTCTTGCCTGGATATTGATACACTCTGCATATATTAAAATCTGTAAACCTATGAGAAATTGTTTTCTCATAATTCAGTGACAGGTTTTACTTATCTAAAAGCAACTAATAATGCCACAAGTACAATGGTATTTGTAAGGCAACAATGATTGTAGAGCAAGATACAATGCTTGTAGAGCAAGATACAATGCTTGTAGAGCAAGATACAATGATTGTAGAGCAAGATACAATGGTTCAGGCCAACTGTTAAAATCCATGCCTTGAAAACGCACTCAGGTAAATAAGTAGTGAATGTTGTGGTAAAATCTTAAATATAAAGTGTATAATTATTCAGCTGTATGTATTCGTTAAGCTAAAATATCCAATCCAAATATCATCAAAACAACTGCTTATGACATTTACAGTTGTCACTCTCGATGCATGCAAAGTTCATAATGTCACAGTCACTCATTGCTTATTCACAATTTGTATGTTCACGCGATAAAAACACCAGAAACACTGTCTTGCTTAATGTATAACGCACATGCCACCAGTGAGGTATAAAATACCAAAAACAATTGCATATCAACAGTACAAGGCATAATGTCACATACACATGACTAAATAGATCTATGAACAAACGACTAACTTGCCATACCAATATTGCACACAGTTAGTAACGCACAATTATTGAATCATGTTTAATATGTTTCAGACACGGTCTCCGCACTACACATGCATTTTGTAAATGTTTACAATGCTGTAGTTTTGTATTGTAGGCGCAATATTTTAATTACACATTGTGTTAAAATCGATAGAGAAACTCGCTTATTTATTTTTGATTGTATTCACAATACAGGAACAGATAGTCTTGGCTCAATAAAAAGAAACCTGGTTCTAAAGAATTATACTTAAAGCGAGGGACCAGCTCCTAGATTTGATTTTTTCCATAAAATGTTACATTCTTATGACTGACTACTAGACACACGTTGAAGGTTCACTGCCTGCCAACTTGTGTTTAGTTACTTTAACAACAATGTTCGCAATTTGAAAGATTCCGCCTGCAATACGTTCAAATGGTAAACAAAACATCCAGTTTAAAGAAAATTGATCAGCAATACTGCAGTGGCGTGCAGTTAACTGTAGCACCCTCTGGTGTGTAATTTGTTACTCACTGCTCGGTCAATTCTGGGCAGAGGAACCGACACATTCCCTTTAATGAGCTGTATGTTTTGGCAACTCAAAAATTGACAAGAAACTGGACATTGATTATTTTTAATCTCCAAGATGTGTTGATTGACAGATGCCAAAGACACTTATTTTTGTGCACTGTATACTTTCAGATGTCTGAAAATTTGACTACTTTTAGGAGTTCAAATAGATACAGTCGTTGATATTAGATCATTTCAAATGATTTGTCAAATGTGAAAGATGAAGGAAACATTTAATCGGGAGGCAGAGCCACGTCTTTCTGTAGATACCATCCACCCATCATTTAGACAGGTAAAACGCGTTTTGGACAGGTATAAATATATCACTGGGCAGATATGCAATTTTTTTATTCTGTGCAAAGCCGTGGGTAGAGCTGTTTGAATAATGTAAATTATCTTTCGTTGTGATTATTCGACACTTCAAGTAGTCAAGGCACTAGTTTGAGTAACTTGGACGTAAAAATATGCACTCAATCTTTGTTCTGCTATATTATGCTCAATTAAATAAATACATGTAAATACTGGTACTGTGTACTGCATACATGTAAAAACCTTACCGATACATTACAAAAAGTGCCACTTCTGTTCAACAATAATAAAATATATAACAAAACAAAGGTAGCAAAATTATGTTTTAAATATTGTACATAAAACGAATTTTGAAACAAGTGCTATGAACACTCACTTAACACCAACTTAATAATTGACAATAACACAAAATAATCAACATATTATTAACTAATTATGCCTGAATATATTTGCATTATATATATATATATATATATATATATATATATATATATCATATACACATATATGTATATATAACCAATGTATATATATATATATATATATATATATATATATATATATATATATATATGAATATATAACCAATATATATATATATACATATATAAAAAAATTACAGTTCATACTAAGATTGTTATCATATCACATTGGGTATAATATACGCCACCATATAAAGACATATGTATGTATAAATATAAATTGTTATAATATATATATATATATATATATATTTCATAAAAAGATTGTTATCATAGCACATTCTCTATAATATACTCCACCATAAAAAGACATATCTGACTACACTGGCCTGTTTTTGCCTATTTTTCACAGGTACCTCTGATAAAACTGTATGTATTGTAGCCACTTACTCAACTTCACCCTTAACCATAAGTGAATAAGTTGACTAAGCCTTCAAAGTGAACGTGGCAGTACGACTACTGGCAGATGTTACTGTCACCGCTTACATTTCAATCGTCAATCGAGGGTTCATTGTGCGTAATTCATCTAAGTTTCGCAGACTGCTGATGCCATAGAGGAGCAGCCCAGTAAGTCTGCAAGGACAACAGACATATTTCATGCTCTTTGGCACACAGGACAGGACAGGACAGGACGTACATTAGAACATACTACAGTCGACACACATAGTATAGCTTACGACCCGATACAGTGTCTAATATTATGGTTACAACCTAAACAGATTATGCGGCTTTGAATAATCATAGAAAAGATACAACTGCTTTGTTAGAGTGACCACACTGCAGAATATATATATATATATATATATATATATATATTCTGCTATTTAGTGTTAAAATCTTCTTTATTGGCAGCTTTTTAGCTGGATTTTCAATAATAATAAATTATTTGATCCACACAATACCAAGCAATTCATCCCATGTGACACAACTGTAAGTGATATTTTCAAACTTATGGCAAATTCAATAAACAAATTCTGGCTAATAAAAAGTAAGTTTTATATAATATAAGAATAATGATGTCCTTATTATATCAGAATCAGAATTTTTTTTATGAATCTAAATTTTTATATTGAATAAATTAGCAGTATGAATGTGTCGCTTATGAACTTGTGTTTCTCACAGAATTACGATTCTCTTATAAAACTGAAGACTTTCAAAAAGGGGTAAATGCTACATGCATAATAATGACTCATGTTGACAACGTAACAACCCTTGATATTAAGGTTGTCTTCACATGAGGACATGTGACACCTACCGCTTGCAGTTTCTCACGAGTCGAGTGAGACATGCCAGTGTGATGTTCTTGCAGAAGCTCACCTTGAGCACCTGAAGGTGACCTGTGCTGGAGGTCGCCAGGACGGAGACACTGCAGCAGACGCCAGACATCAGTGACACGTGACAGATACAAATGTCAGTGACACATGACAGACACAAACGTCAATGACACGTCACAGATATAACTGTCAGTTACACATGACAGACACAAATGTCAGTGACATGTGACAGAAACAAACATCAGTGATATGTGACAGACACAAATGTCAGCTGCACATCACAGACATACGTCAGTGACACATGACAGACACAAATGTCAGTGACACGTGACAAACACAAACATCAGTGACACATGACAGACACAAACATCAATAACATGTGATAGACACAAACATCAGTGACACTTGACATACACAAACATCAGTGACACATGACAGACACAAACATCAGTGACACATGACAGACACAAACATCAGTGACACATGACAGATACAAACACCAGTCACACGTCACAGACACAAACACCATGACTGTGTCACAGACACCAATGACATGCCATACAAAAACATCAGTGACACATCGCCGACACAAATACCAGTGAAATGCGGGAAGGTACCAGTGAAAACATTAGGTAGGCAATGGCAAAAAAAGATGTGATATTTGCTAAGGTCTTAGCATGTGATTGTGTATGTGTGTGTGTGCGTTGTGTGTGTGTGTGTGTGTGTGTGTGTGTGTGTGTGTGTGTGTGTGTGTGTGTGTGTGTGTGTGTGTGTGTGTGTGTGTGTGTGTGTGTGTGTGTGTGTGTGTGTGTGTGTGTGTGTGTGTGTGTGTGTGTGTGTGTGTGTGTGTGTGTGTGTGTGTGTGTGTGTGTGTGTGTGTGTGTGTGTGTGTGTGTGTGTGTGTGTGTGTGTGTGTGTGTGTGTGTGTGTGTGTGTGTGTGTGTGTGTGTGTGTGTGTGTGTGTGTGTGTGTGTGTGTGTGTGTGTGTGTGTGTGTGTGTGTGTGTGTGTGTGTGTGTGTGTGTGTGTGTGTGTGTGTGTGTGTGTGTGTGTGTGTGTGTGTGTGTGTGTGTGTGTGTGTGTGTGTGTGTGTGTGTGTGACCACCGTCCCTCGACTGACAGTCTGGTGCTCTACCCCATAGCTGCCACCCCACCCCTGCAACATTCTGTAGATCAGAAGCTTTGAATTATACCTTCAGCATTTCTAGCATTATGGCATGTATTTTAATAATTTTTGGCTTATTGTCGAGGAAACTACAATGAACACCAAAACATGAAATTACACGGTTTGCATGACAGCTATTTGTGGCTTGTAGACAGCACAGGCTTCTGCTACTTAATACCCGGGTCATTACGACAGATCACATGTCACAATAACCATTTGTCACCATAACCCTAATCACAACACCCACTAAAATTACGCAATATCATGAGAACACTGGTCATCTCAAGACATGGCTACAGGTGGCGCTACTGTACCTTCTGTGAGTCGCCCTCGTGGAGCTGAGATCAAGCAGTTCCAATTGTTGACAGCATGTGGCGATGGCCTTCACGCCAACATCGGTGATGTTGTGACAACCGCAGACATCCAGTGACCTACACAGACGGCAGTGGTATAACAGCACAGATGGCAGTGGTATAACTGCACGGACGGCAGTGGTATAACTGCACAGATGGCAGTGGTATAACTGCACAGATGGCAGTGGTATAACTGCACAGATGGCAGTGGTATAACTGCACAGATGGCAGTGGTATAACTGCACAGATGGCAGTGGTATAACTGCACAGATGGCAGTGGTATAACTGCACAGATGGCAGTGGTATAACTGCACAGACGGCAGTGGCATAACTGCACAGACGGCAGTGGTATAACTGCACAGATGGCAGTGGTATAACTGCACAGACGGCAGTGGTATAACTGGATGGACGGCAGTGGTATAACTGCACGGACGGCAGTGGTATAACTGCACAGATGGCAGTGGTATAACTGCACAGATGGCAGTGGTATAACTGCACGGACGGCAGTGGTATAACTGCACGGACGGCAGTGGTATAACTGCACAGATGGCAGTGGTATAACTGCACGGATGGCAGTGGTATAACTAACAATGCTGCATTGAGAACTGCACCCAACTTGCACCCGTTGCTCAAAAGTGTATTCCTTAGACTGTAACTCGACTAATCACTCACATGCACCGTGCTTTAATGTACTATGACAATTCATTCATGACATGGAAATCAGGTATTGTCATTTGCCATGCAAGCTAGCACTGCCTGCCCTGTAATTTTAGCCGAGTCGAATCAGTTTACTGCCAATCATGAAGCCTCACCTGTGGGCACAACTCTAATACCCGCCCCAATCTGAAGACGGATGTACAGTTTCTGGGAATTCATGTCCACTCAATCAAATGAGCTGTTGAATGGTCTTGTGTATTCAAATAGTTGCTTCTACAGTGTACACCCCAAACACTGCGTGTCACACAAGCAGTGTGTGGCTGAGATCATGCACAATTATTACTTGACTGTGGGCCAACCATACTCCTCGAAATTGAATTCATTGGCTGATGTTAAACGAGGAGTGTTTGAAAGGTGCATGCCAGGGGTAGAGAAGTGGGGTAGAGAGGGCTGGTACTGGTGTAATCAGCCCCAGCAACCCCAGGCTGGATCTGCTACACCAGAGGCCAAATGAACTGACTTAACTCAGCTGGAGAAGATGTCATGCAAAGGTTGCATACTGTTATAACTACATGTAGATAGACCTACCTGATCTGTGTTGCGTATGTGGCGATCTCCGCGAGTGTGCCGTCTGTGATGTTGGGGCAGTTGGCGATGGAGAACTTCACCAACCGTGGACAGTTCTTCACGATGTGATGGATGCACAGGTCTCGGATCTGAACCGACGAAATTGTATATTTTGACATATCTTCCCTACCCCCTTATACATACATTATAGTCCTATATAGTGCAGTGTCCAGTCCTTAAAAGCGCTCCTTAAATGCCCATTTAACTCCCTGGCAGACCAAGTAATTTGAAAACCATCACGACTTTTGTGGGAAGGGTTCAGTCACACTGAAATTAATGCACAAACATCATCTGTATACAAATATCCACCACGGTTTCTAGCCACATGTATACAGGTCTGAAACAACAGCAAGATAGAAGAGGCACACATGGAAATGTTCGTCTTAAAACTTAACTGTTACAAATAGTGACAATTAAATACCGGAAATATAAGCTGCTTTAAAAGCTTAATATTTAAGAAACACAACAGCAGCAATTAATTTAAGAGACAGCAACAGCAGCAGTTAATTTGAGAGATAAGCAACAGCAGCAGTTCATTTGAGAGACAGCAACAGTAGCATTTAATTTGAGAGACAGCAACAGTTGAGAGACAGCAACAAAAAAAGCAGCAGTTAATTTGAGAACAGCAACATTTTAAATTTGAGAGACAGCAACAGCAGCAGTTAATTTGAGAGATAGCAATAGCAGCAGGTAATTTGAGAGATAGCAACAGCAGCAGTTAATTTGAGACACAGCAACAGTAGCAGTTGAGAGACAGCAACAGCAGCAGTTAATTTGAGAGACAGCAACAGCAAGCAGTTAATTTGAGAGACAGCAACAGCAGCAGTTAATTTGAGACATAGCAACAGCAGCAGTTAATTTGAGACAGCAACAGCAGCAGTTAATTTGGTGATAATCTCTGATGACAAAATGCAGAAAATTACAATGAAAGAAAGATCGTTGATGTTATTAATACAAAAGGGTGACATTTGTATATCTCACCTGTTTACATCCTCGGATGTCAAGGTGTTCTACCATGCCCAGGCTTGCTGACAGCTGACTTATCGAATTGTCTGTCACCTACAAGTTATGTGAGATTTGTCAACCCCAAGTAACATGACAGACAGCAACAATATTACCACTTTTGGGAAGGACATATCCCATTTTCGCTGTGGTGCTCCTGTTTAAAATAATACTTTTTTTTATCTATTTAAACATGTTATTTATTTGGTATTTAGTGCTTTCACGTTTACGTATGCAAATGTTCACTGACATCACACATAAAAATGGCAACCTCTTAAATAGCACATTACAACATCACTAATAACCTAAGATCTTAACTGGTCACTGAACTAAGATAATCAATAATGCCAGGACGTGTAATTATATTTTAATACAACGGTCCACTAACACACAAAGTTCTCCTCTCGCTTGATCACAGATTGTTTGCATCTTTTGGTGAAATAAGGAAGGTATTAAGAATACTTTGATATCTGGTTCTTACCTTCCAGCACTGCCCAAGGTTCAAGGTGACCAGTCCCTTGCAGTTGTTGGCCATGGAGGCCATGGAGCGCGCGGTGATGTTGAAGCAACCATAGAGCTCAAGTCTGCGGAGGCTGAAGATGTCAGAAACATTTGCATTTGTGGGTGAAACACAACTAGCAGAACATGTCTAAAAAGGCTACAGGGATGAGTTATGTTGACATAAATAATGTGTTTTAAGTGTAGCAACACTATTGAATTTCAGTACACAAAACTATGTAGTATATTTTTGCCAATGATGACAGAGTATTGCAGAGTATCAATTATCTCCACAGTTTGTATTATCAGTTTAATTAGATTAATCATCCTAGCTGGACTAACCATCATTAAAACCATTAAAACTATAAACTAAACAGCAACATTCAATATAATAATTCATAAAAATAATCGAACTACATTCTCGTACAACAAAAGTTGAGTGTGTATTCTCACAGCAGTGGAAGTGAAAGTGAAACTTACTAGATGCCGTGTTTTGTAACGAGCTTGTGAACAGTTTCATCACTGAGAGCTTGGCAGCCATTGAGACAGAGACTGTGCAGTCTGAAACACATTACATTGTACACACATAAACCATCACAGTCAGACTGTCTGTGGATAGACTGTCTGTGGACAGATTGTCTGTGGATAGATTGTCTGTGGACAGATTGTCTGTGGATAGATTGTCTGTGGATAGATTGTCTGTGGACAGATTGTCTGTGGACAGATTGTCTGTGGACAGATTGTCTGTGGATAGATTGTCTGTGGACAGATTGTCTGTGGACAGATTGTCTGTGGACAGATTGTCTGTGGACAGATTGTCTTTGGTTAGATTGTCGGTGGACAGATTGTTTGTGGACAGATTGTCTTTGGTTAGATTGTCGGTGGATAGATTGTCTGTGGATAGATTGTATGTGGTTAGATTGTCTGTGGTTAGATTGTCTGTGGTTAGATTGTCTGTGGATAGATTGTCTGTTTAGATTGTCTGTGTTTAGATTGTCTGTGGTTAGATTGTCTGTGGTTAGATTGTCTTTGGTTAGATTGTTTGTGTTTAGATTGTCTGTGGTTAGATTGTCTGTGGATAGATTGTCTGTGGTTAGATTGTCTGTGGTTAGATTGTCTGTGGATAGATTGTCTTTGGTTAGATTGTTGTGTTTAGATTGTCTGTGGTTAGATTGTCTGTGGATAGATTGTCTGTGGTTAGATTGTCTGTGGTTAGATTGTCTGTGGATAGATTTTTTTTATTTTTGGTTTAGATTGTCTGTGGATAGATTGTCTGTGGATAGATTGTATTGGGTTGATAGATTGTCTGTGGACAGATTGTCTGTGGACAGATTGTCTGTGGACAGATTGTCTGTGGATAGATTGTCTGTGGACAGATTGTCTGTGGACAGATTGTCTGTGGATAGATTGTCTGTGGATAGATTGTCTGTGGACAGATTGTTTGTGGTTAGATTGTCTGTGGTTAGATTGTCTGTGGATAGATTGTCTGTGGTTAGATTGTTTGTGGTTAGATTGTTTGTGGTTAGATTGTCTGTGGATAGATTGTCTGTGGATAGATTGTCTGTGGATAGATTGTCTGTGGACAGATTGTCTGTGGACAGATTGTCTGTGGTTAGATTGTCTGTGGTTAGATTGTATGTGGATAGATTATAAACTGTAGAATATAAGAATGGATAGAATACATGAATGGGTACAACTCTGTGTAACATTTATGCATCACATGACGTTAATAATATTTGAATGTTGAGTTGTTTTAGAATGTTATTTATTACTGTGCACTAAAGAAAATTCATTTATTTATTGGGAAGACTCAAAAAAGATTTTTTTTTAAATTGAGGGACAAAAGAAAGTTAACCTATTCATCACAAAGTGCTAAAGCATTTGTATATTCAAATAAAAATACTTAATAAAGCACTTATGTGTGTGTGAAAAAAACCTGGAGGTGAGCACGCAATTTTAAGAAGTGGAGGATGCAGGGAAGAAATCGGGAACAGGGAAGAGAAATTTAGAAGGTGGTTGGTTCAGTATGGATGAAATATTTTTCAAAATTTTAGGTGAAAAAAAACAGGGAAAGAAATAGCTGTAGGGAGAAATTGAAGACATAAACTGGAGAGATGAAGGGAGGGAGGGAGAGGGGGAATGAGGGAGGGTGGTACGAAAGGAGTGGGAAGAATGAAGGGAGAAGGTGAGTGAAAGATGGAGGGTAAAATAGATCAAGAGGCCCTGAAGCCCTTTAGATTATACTAGTGAATTTGTAATTATGAATGAAATGTGTTTTGGTGAATCATAGTCACTGACTAGTCTCTTCACTGTAATCACCTAATTGGCATTTTCCCTGGTGAGATGACAAGAAACACAAATTGTGTGAATGCAGCAACAGATCTGGTCATTACCGGTAGTGGTTTTATTAAAGATGGAGTCATCTACATTCACTCCATTCGGCCAGCGCGATGATCAAAATGCAGTTAATATCAATAAAGTGTACGATATTTCATTTTGTGGTTGTTCAGAAAATTTATATTATATGTTTATCCCCTATAGGTGATAATACACTACAGTATCACTGATGTTTTTAAAGATAATTAAATAAGCATCCAAATAAACTGAACTTGCATTTATATAAAATCAAAGTTTTCAATGAAACAGCTTAATTAAAAATTAAAATCTGCAGAAGCAGTTGTCACTGGCCTGCCACAGACAGAATACCAATTAGTTATGCTTTCCAGGCAGGCCACCTGGCCTTCCAGTGTGCAGCAGTGGGGTAGCCTCCAATACATAAATACTGTCAGTTATCAGTTAGGCATGGTTCCTGGCAGGCCAAGTAGACTCCAGTGTAGGGATCAGGAGGCAGTCGTGTATAGACAAACTTGTGTTGTCTGTCAGCCTGTCCAGTCAGACACAGGCAAAATGTGGACATGTAGCTTTTTACATTCATATGTATTTTATATTTAAATACACAGCGAACGGCACAAGGCAAACACAGATTGATGTCATACGTCCAATGAGCCTTCAGCCAAAAGGACTAAAAAGAGGGAGGGAGAGTGGGTGGGTGGGGGATGTCATAAGTCCAATGAGCCTTCAGCCCAAAGGACTAAAAAGAGGGAGGGAGAGTGGGTGGGTGGAGGGATGTCATACGTCCAATGAGCCTTCAGCCCAAAGGACTAAAAAAGGGTGGGGAGTGGGTGGGTGGGGGAATGTAAAAAGTCCAATAAGCCTTCAGCCAAGACTAAAAAGAGGGGGGAGAGTGGGTGGGTGGGGGATGTCATAAGTCCAATGAGCCTTCAGCCCAATGACTAAAAAGGGGTGGGAGAGTGGGTGGGTGGGGGGATGTCATAAGTCCAATGAGCCTTCAGCCCAAAGGACTAAAAAGAGGGAGGGAGAGTGGGTGGGTGGAGGGATGTCATACGTCCAATGAGCCTTCAGCCCAAAGGACTAAAAAGAGGGAGGGAGAGTGGGTGGGTGGGGGGATGTCATAAGTCCAATGTGCCTTCACCCAAAGGACAAGAAGAAGGGAGAGTGGGTGGGTGGGATGTCATAAGTCCAATGGCCTTCAGCCAAAGGACTAAAAAGAGGGAGGGAGAGTGGGTGGGTGGGGGATGTCATAAGTCCAATGAGCCTTCAGCCCAAAGGACTAAAAAGAGGGAGGGAGAGTGGGTGGGTGGAGGGATGTCATACGTCCAATGAGCCTTCAGCCCAAAGGACTAAAAAGAGGGAGGGAGAGTGGGTGGGTGGGGGGATGTCATAAGTCCAATGAGCCTTCAGCCCAAAGGACTAAAAAGAGGGAGGGAGAGTGGGTGGGTGGGGGGATGTCATAAGTCCAATGAGCCTTCAGCCCAAAGGACTAAAAAGAGGGAGGGAGAGTGGGTGGGTGGGGGGATGTCATAAGTCCAATGTGCCTTCAGCCCAAAGGACTAAAAAGAGGGAGGGAGAGTGGGTGGGTGGGGGGATGTCATAAGTCCAATGTGCCTTCAGCCCAAAGGACTAAAAAGAGGGAGGGAGAGTGGGTGGGTGGGGGGATGTCATAAGTCCAATGAGCCTTCATCCCAAAGTCTAAAAAGAGGCAGGGAGAGTGGGTGGGTGGGGGGATGAATGATGGGAGAGTAGAAACAGGGTACTGAGATAGGAGAGAGAGAGCAAGGGAGGGAGGAGGAAAAGGACTGCAGGGGAGGAGGGAGGGGGAAGAGGGAGGAGGGAGGGGGAAGAAGGGAGAAAGACACCCACTGGTGAGAGGCATCACAGATGGCCATCACGCCGTTGTCGTTGATGTTGCACCAGCTGGCGTCCAGGTGTGTGATGTTCCGACAGCGAGAGGCCGCGTGTAGCAGGATGTTGTCTCCTGTCAGGTGACCTCGACTACAGCCCGCAAACCCCAACTCCTAGAAACAACAAAAGTCACATGACAGGCAACAACAACAGTCACGTGACAGGGGAACAGCTGTACAAATATTTCATGTTCGAGACCAATGGTAAAGACACATGTGACTCATGTCAAAGATAACTGTAACTCTCATAGGTAAGTCATACATGACGTTTTAGTGACTTTTTGTGACATTTATTTTTATTATCAATTAATTTATTAATTTTATTTAATTTTTTAATTCTAATAAATATTTTAATTGTTTTTGTAATTGCTTTGTTATATATCAATTGTGAGCTCATTGATTAACGTTTATTTAGAGATTATGCGATATAAGAACATGTATTATAATTATTAATGTAAATATATTCTACTAGATGTGTTTCTCCGACAAATACAACACATTTGAGACAGACATTTGGTTACTAGAGCAGACATTACTTAATGACACCATGACTACCCTGACAGCGGTAATTTTGTCTTAGAAAAAATGCTCTCCTAAGCTTCAAAACAAAACTGCAAATCAGTTTCAAATTTACCTGAAATACAACACAAAGAATAACAAGACATTATTTTAGGAAACTGCACGAAGCCCCACCTGCAGTGAGTCTGCACAATCACGAAACAGTTCTCGCAAACCATTGGCTGTCACATAATCACCATGGCAGTGCTCGAAGACCAGTCGCTGTGGTCGTTTCCTGCCGATCTCGATCAGCCAATCATCATAGAGATCATGTCGTTTCTTCAGCGTGATGCTCTTCCCTTTAAGAATGATCAAACTAGTTTAATGATATCTATTTATATGTTACATTATTGTACCCAATTATTCATTACATAACATCAGATATGGGGGTGTTATAAATTTATAAAACATCATGACAATATCAGTTACAATGATTTGTGCCTCTTCACAAAAGCATTTGTTGTAGAAGAATTAATTTGTATAATATCTTATATTTTGTGAAAATGTAGCCCTTAGGAAGTTACAAGTAATTAATACTTTGTTATCAATTAAAAAAAGCACTGTATTTCTGGAATATGTGCATGTGCGTGCATGTGCGTGTGTGCATGTGCGTGTGTGTATGTGCGTGTATGCGTGTGTGTGTGTGCATTATGTTTTCAGATCACAAAATACAAGAGTATCACAAATATGCAACCTAACAAAATGCATACATCTACACAGTATGCATGCCTACACATATCAGATCAGAAATATAATATGTAAACTACATCTATATTACTAAACCTTAATAAAAATGTAACAAAGAAAAACTAAAAGACCCACTGCCAGCGTCCTCCCTGTTCTAAGCCTCATGTCACGATCTAAACATGAATTTATGTTGCATGTGTCCAGCACTTACACAATGATCCGTCTGCAGCGACTCGGTGGAATTGCTTGCATGTCCGGGCGCAGTTGGCAAGGTCGGGCAAGGTTAGGAAGCTGAGGATGTGGAGAAGAATCTCGTCGGGAAGACACAGCCAGAGGGACACGTCCCCTGCCTCTATCCGAGGACTCTGGAGGAGGCAGACGCAGGAGCATCAGTAAGAACAGGGGCAGGTGTCACCGTGTATTCATATCACTGGTGGGTGTTTTATGTACAGGAAAAATGGGAATCATTGTCATTTTAAAACCTTACAAGTATTGAACACAATATAAACATTTCATTTGTATTGTATTGTATTGTATTGTATTGTATTGTATTGTATTGTATTGTATTGTATTGTATTGTATAGTATAGTATAGTATAGTATAGTATAGTATAGTATAGTATAGTATAGTATAGTAAAGTATAGTATGTATATATATATATATATATATATATATATCAATAAATATATATTATATATATATATATATTGTATACATATATAAAACTATATATTTATGTAGTATATATATATATATATATATATATACAAATAAATGTTTGATTAACAGTTTCGTAGTTGTTATCTGATACTTTAGTATTATTAGAATGAACCCGTAAAGCACCATGTAGTCATGTGTCAGTTTAAAATCCTGCTCAATGAAGCGGCTTCTCTCTCTATAAATTATATATAGTATTTTTAACATACATTTTTTCACTTATTTATGTATATGCCAGCTAAATACATATATATATATATATATATATATATATACATGTATACAGTATATAGCTAAAAAACAAAACAAAAAACATTCTAAGTATGGTAAAAAAACAGAAACAGCCAGACTATACCTACCATAGCAATGTACAAGGCGTAGGGGTCTATTGTGGAGAAGAGAGACTTCAGTGGGCTTCCTACATGGAAACACACTCAGGCTTAAAAACAGGGACAAAAGTGACAAATAATTACTGAGCTATTACCAAGAAACGTCTAGTTCAAAGTCTATTGATGCTATGACTTAGACATGCTGGTAAAACAATTTTACTGAGAATTTATCTTTTAGGCGGAGATATGACAAATTACTTCAGGAATATAACAAAAAGCAAAGCATCAACCTGTGTTATGTTGCGGCATCTCATAACCTATACATTTTACCTATTTCTAAGATGGAAAATGCATGTTATTTCAGCGGAAGTGCGTTCACTGCACATACATCATTTCATAATTTTCAAACCCTAAAATTCTCTGCTACATGCATGATTAATGTCTGTTGAAGACATTTAAATCCCAGCACACACAAAGCATTAGGAGTAGCAACGAGGGTTCAAACAATTGTCATTTGAGCAGAGAGTTTACCTTTGACGACTGGAGCAGACTGAACTGTAAGCATGTCGTTTCCATCATGGTCTGTCTCACGGACCGCCTGAAGTGTAGGAGATGGGGTGCTCCTCAGCAGGGACCTAAGACAGAGTTCGTATCAGACAGGCACACTAAAGAAAACAAAACCTTTCTATTAGTGAGTATCAATGTAAGTGAAACCTAAAGAATACTCAAGAAAACTGAAGCTGAGAGAAGAATTTTATGAAGACACACATATATATTGACCTCTTGAAAAGGATACATAAAATGATGAAACGATACACAAATCATTCAGCTTTCTCACAGAGTATACATAAACACTACTGCTGCTATTCATTCCACAGTGCATTATATTATATTATATAGAAAAGCTAAGTTTAGGAAACAATTTTGCATAATTATTTAAGACTACTTTCAAACTACTGTATTCAGTATTATTTGCAGTAGATTAATTATTATTCTACTATAATAGGCACATTCATGACTAGCACATTGTCAGAGTGTACACGGCTTGTCAGGAAGTATATACTTATAACTCACAGGAGGTTTGAATTACAGGTGTTCTGTTTCGCAAAAAATGTTGTACAATAAAGTTTTAAAGATAGACTTTATCCATTATGAGGAGTTGTTTGAGCAACACTGGAGATAGAGGTGACAAGACAACAGACAATATTCTACGCAGCCGTAGCACAGTGGCTGGAGCTTCTGACTCTCCACTAAGAGAACCTGGGTTTGAATTCTGTGCTGGTGTATCAAACCATGGGCAAGTTTTGTTCACTCTACATTGCTCCAGTTCACTCAGCTGTATGAATGAGTAACTGAGTAACATACACAACGGTGGATATTTGTATATGAACAATCTTTGCACATTAATAGCTGCAGTGCTGGATTTTTACCAGAGAAGTCGAGACGGTGTTCAACTGAACAGGTCTGCCAAAGAGTAAAGTACTTTGCGCAATTCTGAGGATTTGATACTGCGTTGTATAAAACTTTAAAAAAATCCATACCTGGATTTGTTTACCGAGTTCTTTGTCCTTTGTCTCCCAGATGCACGGGCAGAGGCAATCTGTGAATGTCTCTCACTGGTGTTCCCTTTCCCCTCATCCCTGCTCTGGGAAACAGAGACCCCAGACGTTGACAACATCTTGGCTGATGACGGCCTCTTCTTAGAGGATCCATTTGTACCCGAATGTCTCGCAAAGTCATCGTAGGAGAAACTGGCAGACACAGAAGGTCGTGAACTGGCCCATTTCTTCGTGTAGGAGGACTTTGAGAGGGACCTCTGTGAAACAGAGGACCTGCTCTTTTCTGTATGCGCTTGTCCTGCAGTCTTTGGTCGGCCTTTCGATTTCTTCGGTTGTGGTATGGCAACGCCTTTGGCAGGCGATGTGTGGAACTGAGGGTCAGTGATGAGCCAGTTGACGAAACTGTGGTAGTTGCTGTCAACGACTGCGACATCGTCATCATCTCTGTCGCTAATGTCTTGACGGTTTGCGTCCACATCACCTTCTGGGTCTACCAGTTGGTTCTGGCTTGCATTAACGTCATTCTTGTCTTCCACAAAGTTGTGGTCATTGTAGGCAGGAGGGTCAACTTTGGGGTAATCAAGATCTTCCCTGCTGTCATCACCACTCTTGTTGTCCTGTCCACTCGGATATTGGTCATCTGGCCCCGGGGCTGCTGGCCAGGCAGCTCTTGCCCCAGCCTCATTGGGTGTGACACGGTCCATCTTCACAGGAGCTTGGGCAGATCGAGATTTCCCATCCCCTGCAGCGACAGTGCTGTCCTGCGATGCTCTCAGATCCAGTGATAATTCCTGTCTCATTCCCTCAGGCAGGTCGATGTTGGCCGACACCAATTCCCTGTACTCAAACTCGCCTGCTTCACTGATTCTTGCTGCGTTTCTCCACGCAGCATCCTGGCGGTCACTCGTGTCCAGTCTGCGGCCACTCCGAGAGTCAGTACTGCTGTCCAGCGATATTCTCAGGTGCAATGGAATATCTGGCTTGCCATCTTCAACAATATTATGACTGCCGCTTGCAATGGAAAATCCATTCTGATCACACGAAACAACATTGCCCATGTCACCATTTCCATCTGGCAGTCCACGTTCAACAGGTTCATCTTTGCCTTTGACAGACACAATGGATCCACTTCTGTCCAATCCTCTGCCATGAATGTCATCCTGATGCCTGGAGCTACCACCATGTAGATATGAGACTGTAACACTACCCAGGTCATCGCTGGCCATCACATCATGCCGTTCTCGCGCGCTGCATTCAACGTCCTCGTTGTACCAGCTGCAGTTTGACAGGGTGTCCCTGTCATGCCTCAGGTCAGCATCGCCGGAGATATGACTTCCTCCGTGAGTCCCAGTTGGGACAGAAGTGGGTACGACATGAGCCAGAATGCGACGACACTCCTTACACCACGTCTCAAACTCCCCGTTCTGCGTCCTGCATTCTGGGCATATTCGCATGAGCGTGTGTGTGACAGCTTCTTGCCACGTGCTCTTTCTGCTGCCTGTGATGTCATCACCAAACTTCTCACTCCCACCTGCAGGATTACCACTCTTCGTGTCACGTGCTGAGTCTTCAGCCAATTTGTTGCGCCGCTGAGCTGTGTCTGACTTGGATGTTGCGGTACGTCTTTGAAGGCGATCTACGGCTTCCTCGTCATCCTGTTTGGATGGCGTGGACAGTATGACAGCTTCACCACTTTTCGTATCTGATCTTCTCTCTGTTCTGCCAATCACCCAGTCCTGGAGAGAACTCGCCTCACTGATCACAAGTGAACTGACATCCGTGAACTGGTCATCTGTGTCTCTACTGGCATTGATGTCTGCATAAGACATACTTCCCAATGCTGCACTGGCCCTTGGCTTGTTCTCAGTTGACCGTCGCTGTCTGACCGGGTCCAACTTGCTCACTGCCCCGGAGTTCTGTTCACTCCATGCAAAGCTCCTGGAGGTCGCATCACTGATATCCCAATCATCCGACTCCAAGCTCATCTGGCGGGATGGTTTCTCAGCACTGTTCTGGCCTTTCCCTTTGCTTGTCATTTTGCTCTTCCCACTTTTCTTTCCCTTCCTTTGTAAGCTGCTTCTACTGCTTCTTAAACTGTCGGTAGATTTCCGCTGAGGTGGCATTCGTTTTGTATCAATGCCGGTTTCAGGCTGTTTCTTCTTCACCCTGGGAAGGTCGTCAATCGGAGGATCTGGAATAGGTTCAAACCCTTCAGCCAGAAGGCTGTTGTTGCTTCCCTTGCTGAGGTTCTCCAATGATGAGAAATACCTCTCCACCGATGATGCTCCAGACCAAGTCTCGGCTGACTGAAGGTAATCCAAGCGACAGTCAGAAATTGACGGCGATGACTTACTGAAACAGGAATCATTTACAAATGAACTGCAAAGTGGTGACGTCATAAAATTTTCTGTATTTTGGTAACTTAATAATTATTAGTTAATTGTTACAATTTTTATGTGCAAAATTAAAGGATATGTCAAGTACAAGAGACAACCTACGCGTAATAAAATGGTGAAAATTTAAAACACAAATGACAAATTCTGACTATGAATGACTGAAATCGCACTAACTGTAGAGACGCAGCTACGACAAACATGATACTACACGAACAACGTTCTGTACGGCCACAGTGTTAGGACTGCTACTATTTATTATGTATTAAATATAAAAAACTGTTTTAGTTTTATGCCATCAAGAATATATTTCCAATATTAAAATTATGTTTTAAAGCATTTAAAACTATTTGGCAAAACTAGATTGCACAAGTACTTATCATTCAAGTATGAATACAGGTACATTACATTACATTACATTACATTACATTACATTACATTACATTACATTACATTACATTACATTACATTACATTACATTACATTACATTACATTACATTACATTACTTTAAATATCTACCTGCTTAGCTACTGGTATACGTCCAGTTTGTTTTAATTATGATGCAAAGCATTGTCTGACTTCACTAACGAAAATGTATCGGCAATAGCTCAATACACCACCACACACAATAAATAGTTAACTATATGCAATCAACGAGTAACTGTCCCCAAAGCCCTGTTTCAATGCCAGATGGTGCTTAGTTTCATCCTCCTGCATAATAGATAAAACTACACAGCAAACTATCAAATTACCTCGGTGCAGTGCTCTGTCTAACTTCTGTTGGTGTGTGTCTCTCAGGCTCCCTGTTCTTGCCTTCTGCCATCTGTGTTGACGACTCCAGACCACGTACACACTTTCCTGCCGTTGTTACAGAATCCATCAGTTTCATTTCTCCAACCTCTGCCAACTCCTCGAGACCATGAGAACCGCTGGTCACCTCAACGTACTCTCTTTCCTGCCAAGTGTCCTGTGGTCCATCCTCCTCCCAAGAGAAAGGTCTATGTGATGGTTGTCCCCTCCCAAAGTTCCTTGCTGGTCTCTCAAATACATTCATCGAAACACCCACGCTATCACGGTAGTCAACTTTGTGTACTGGGTTATTATGCGAGTCGCTGAACTTGTTTTTCGATACTCCATGACTACTGTTTAATTTGTCAGCTTCTGCATATATTTCGTTGACTGAAAATGAGCATCTGACTGAGTCTTTAGTCGGAACGTTTGAGCTCGATTTACTACTCCCGTATTCACCCTGACTCAGGCGGAAGTCTCTAGGGCTGTGTCCGTCAGCTCTGTGGGTCTTTAATCCGAGATCTTCATCGGGGTCACAACCGTCTTGCTGTTCCATTGTCTGGCGAAAACCATGACTAAGAAAATATGTGCTCTCATCATCATTTTCACTAACCCCTCCACAATCTCTACCACCATTCATGTGCACCCCATTAACACCCGTTTTGTCCACGGCACGTGGTCCCTTTCTTGTACGTCTTGCCCCAAGCTCTCCATCACCGTCAGGAAATCGATCTGTGGATTTTGCTGCATGTGTCAATGTGGATAACGTTTCATGACTTTCGTTGAAATTGCTCAGCAGTCTTTCGTAGCGTTCGGCTCCCAAAACGCTCTCTAAATCAGCCGGGTCGAAACGGTCATAGCTTGGCGCGACGGATGAGTCTAGACTCTCACCCATGTAACGCCTGTGTCTGGTCTGTTCAAGAGACAACTGAGCCATGGAATCAGTCGGTTGACGGAGGGGACTGTAACTGGGTCTGTGAGTGGATAACCCCAAATCAACTTCATCGGAATCGTTGTGACGTGGTCCCATTGGATGTCGTCTCTCCATGAGGTGTATCTCCCCGTCTTCCCGAAACCTTCTCTCTGTCGGACGGCTTGTGAAGTGTTCACTTGGACTGTCATGATGGAATGAAAACCCAGTTTTGTTTCCTCCCTCAAAGCTGTCTTCCTTACATTGATTCCTGAGAGAGCAGGAGGGCAGGGGCTGGCTTGATTCCCAGTCATTCAGATGTTGGGTGAGTTTGTCGGAGTGAGACTGGTAGATAGTACTCCGGGCGTTGTGTGAGTTGTCATCAATGTTGTGCTGTTTCTGTCTACTGTGTTTGTCACCTCTTGTTTGGTCGGATGACCTGGTTTGACGGACTGAAGAACTGACAGGTTTGTCTTCCTGGCTGATACTGCAACAAAATATCATTCATTTTCATCTCAAAAGACAAAACAAACTGCCCTATTTAAGTATAAATTTCGCCTAGTCTGACCAAATTAGCTAAGCAAATATAGGCTTTTATTTATAAAATAAACACCAGGGCCAGTTTCATGGAGCATCCTTACGACGTTGTAGCGGGCGATACACGTCGAAAGCCTAAAACATCGTAAAGTTACACTAGTTGTGTTTCGTGAGTCTGCTCCATAGTTGAACTTAGGCTGCGCCATGTATTTAGTAGGCGTAACTACATGCTAGGTGAAATATTTACGTGATGCTCCCCAAGTTCGTTGATGCTAACGACACGCCCACTCTCAACATAATTATTTTTAATGTTTATACTGGATATCCTTTACATTCAACATAGCTTGGCATTTGCTACATGAACGGCAAAGGCGGCAGCTAAAGAAAAAGAGGGTGTCCAGACACACCACAAATGCAGGGATTCCCCACCTCAACCTAATTAATTAGGTCAATTCTACATCGGTTTAGTCACGCAAATGCTAAATTAGTCTCATGAAACCGGCCACAAGCTACATCGACTGGTCGCTGTTAGCTGCAACCAGTACACTGCATAATTGCGCATAAAGTTAGGCAGCTTTATGAAACCAGCCCCTGATATTTACATATCATTGTGGCTTAAAACAATACCCGACAAATGACCGTATTAGCATCACTAAACTGGATCATAAAGAAATTAGCTGCAAATTAAGTTTTGTGTTATTCTACCAATGATTTCTACGTTAACCATATTCATCCCTCACAGTCAACAGTGCCATTTTATCGATCACAGTTTAACCAGGTTAGAGGAAAGTAGTATTTTACCATTTGCTTTTGTCGTCAACTTGGGAGACAGAGTTGAAGTATGACAGTCTCTTCTGGCATATATCTTTGCGGAACTGTGTCCTCGGTGTGTCACTCCTCCGTGGTGTGATGCCTCCAGACAAAGGTGTCAGGGAGAACTTCTGCAAACAAATATCACTTACTGAAACTGCAACCAATATGGCTGGTATTATTAAATTAATTTTAACATTTCTCATTGTTTTATAAATATAACTACTGGGGTACTTTAAAATTAACTTGTGCCAGAAACACAACGCAAGCTGCTTTTGTTTGAAGTAAAACAAAGCTTACAAATTAACTCATGTTTTATATACACTGAATCAAGCCATTACTAGTATATGTGTTAACATTCTCAATCTGAATTGTTAATCTACTAAATTATGTCAGCAAAAATGTTTGCATTTATTAAAAGCATTGGTATTTTTGATTTGCACAAACTTACCTACTCTTGTGAATGCAATAACAGCAAAATTTAATTCACAATTATTATAATAAACTATTTAGTATTAATTCAGATAAAAAAAAACCTCTATCAGTATGTCACTGCACTATCGTGTTAAAATAGGCACGGTTTCCAATTTGCAATAATTACACAAACAATTCATCTATGCCTCATTTTGATACCTAGTTTAGCAGAAATATTGCTGCAAACATTGCCAAAATAGTTGTGGCACCTTTCTGAAAACCAACTCTGCTTTGACTACAACCACTGTCGAGGAATACAGGGACTGAGGCACTGAAGTGAAAAGGCTGCTGTGAACACTGCTCCATTGACACAACTAGGCAGTATTCATACAGCGTATTGTCCAATCAAAGTGCCACACATGGTTCATGGCCATGAGTCACTTCCAGAGTTGCTGTTTCTAGCAAAAACATGTATTCTTGAAAGAAAACACAGCCTGTGTGTCTTATGACTGGTACTGTGACAGTGTGACGTGATATGTCTATAGTATTTGCATTGTGTATTTTATGTAAATAGCACTGAGCTTTCAAAGGTACAAGATTATTATTAGTAATGCACGGAAGGTGTACATTATCATTATTTATGTGAACAGAATTTCAGATGGTAGTTGTTGAAAATGGTATATTTTTTGCACAGGGATTTATGTATGTGACAAATGACATGTAATGTTAATGGATATATGTCACTAATTTCCTTCTCAATTTTCTAGAACTAATTCTGTACAGTGAAAACATTATAATTATAAAACCCACTGAATAATCCAAATATGTTTGTTATTTATGCTGATAAAATCTCTTTTGGTTGCTAAAACTAGTGAGACTACGTCTACAATATGAATTATTATTATTATTGTATGGCACACTTTACAAAGGTGTAAATTGTGCCAATTGTGTATGTACATCTATTTGAATGAGATATTTTTGTTTGATTTAGTACGTACACTTGTTTGGTCCAGACATGCATGCTGTACATGATAGATAAGTACGCTACCACAACAATGAGACTAACAGTAACACACCAGCCAAAACGTGAAGAGATGTTATTAGGTTCTGTGTTACAATTGCATACCTAACAATACTATGAAGTCATGTTTCTGCCAAACTATACCATCAGTTGATTACTACCCATAGTTAACTGCATGGATGCTGAAATCATACAACCAAATCAAGACCCAGCAAAAAACAATGACCCGTGATTTCACATGTTCTGTAAGTGAATTCACAAATTCAACTGGCTCAATTCACGTATTACCACAAGTGAATCCACGGGATTCTGTGAACAAATGTTATGTATCGACATGTATTTACTGTGAAATCACAAGTTTTTCACGTGATGACACGTACCAGTGAAACCGTACCAGTTCTGACCTAGTATGACTCGTGTCAAACTCAGTTAAAACTCATGATGACAGGCAGAACACATGTATTCACGTGAATCCATATGAAAACAAGAACTGGTGGAGTGGTACCAATTATGAACCAGTATGACATGTGCCAACTGGTTCAGAAATGGTTCCTTGTTTGCTGGGGAGATTGAATACTTTTTATGTTGGTCTTTGATTCTTTAGTACCTACAAATGTCACTACAGTAACCCCTGAGTCCACTCAACACACTGGAGATATAATCATATTTCTCTTTTTAGGATATCTGATAAGATCGCTTAATTACCACATTATCAGGTATCAGTGTGGGAAGTCAACAATATACATAGACATAGCATGATACATAGACTGTGAACACAATATTACATAATGGCAGCTGCTCTGAATACACTATTAGACTAGTCATGCTTGGAAGCTCTCTCTGTCTCTCTTAGTAGAGTCTCACGCTCCCGATACTCATAACAAGTCTATGCAAGAATGAGCTGACATATGTGTACATTAATGGTTTTATGTAATGATCATATAGTATCTGTCAAATTATGAAAGAGGGGGACAGACAAAGGGGGAGAAACAGAGATAAGGAGAGAGAGAACTAGTAATCATTTAATGTACGAATGCCATTAATGTAACACCCTGTGAAATAAAATAAGAATACCAAATATAAAACTTGGGGCCTGTGTGATACATATATAATAACAACTGGTTGACAAAGACAGACAACCAGTTGTCAATTGTCTTGTATATACATGTGCATTACCATGGCATGCTAATGCTTTCAGCTGGATATTTTTGATTGGCCTATTACATTAGGGGTTGCAAAACATACATGTAGTACAAATATAATAATGGCAGAGCCGTACGTTTAGGCCGCCAGTCTAAAAATACGGCATTCATACTGCGCATGTGTATGCTTTTATTTTCGGTCACTAGAGCTGCATTTTTAGAATCGTTTATTTAAGGTACGGCATTAGATAAGCGCATGCGCATGATTTCTATACGTGAACCTTATCTTTAGTAGCTGTCAGTTCCAAAACTTTCCCCGCACATGCGTGTTTATATACATAAGCTCTATTGACATATCTTTAGCACTCAGATCTAGACCTACGTGAGTTTTTTCGCACGTGCATGCTGTTTTTCCACACATGCATGTTGATGTACGTACAAACGGAAGCTCTTTTGGCACTTAGTTCTAAATATATGTGAGATTTTGTGCGTGTTACTTTTTCACCACAAGTTGACATATATAGCTCTATAGCAGTCAGTAAATCTAACAATGTCGAAAAAAAATCGCTCCCTCGTGTAATTCCGCCGTACCGATGCAACGAGACACATACGCAGCATGCTTGCGCAGAATTGAAATACAGGATACGCGCAAATCCTCACGTATGCAGTTAGGCCACGGGTCTAAAGATACGACTCACGTACGCATAGACACTTCGTATAATAATCCATTATTCTACAGATTGCAGCCACCCATGCAGGGTATATCACTGGCTAAACATTGACTTTGTTAGTGATGTAAATTAATAAATAACGTAAGTATAAATACAAAATTGTAACACTGTCACTCAATTACCTAATACAAATAATTACTATAAATTAGGTCGTCATATATAATTATGTTAACCTATGAAATTATACAAAAAATTGTACGAAACATATACGTACTGGACAGAAAGTGCCTAGAGACAGTTCTGAGAAGGAACCAAAGACAGTTACAGCTATTGCCAAGATGGACTTGAACTATAACATAAGCAGCTGTTTACTCATCTTCTTTTCACCGTGTCCATGGTCCATGACCCGCGGAAGTCAGATACACGTCTACCATCTCTACGACTACGCCGACTACGGCCAACGGACACCTGTTTTTCTAAGCCTCTAGGTAAATATTAACGATGGCGCAACACAACAGGGGTCTATAATTGTCATCGTATTACCTTTCGTTCCATGTTGGCTGCTCGGGTTAGCAAACCGTTGTGTAAAATAAGTGATTACTCCGTCGAAACTACTCATTAGCACAGGAATTCGTGTTGTTTGGCGTTGGCATAGTTTTACAGTTACACCGCGCCATCTGTTGGATAGCTCAGTAAATAGATGGTCGTCCAAAAATAGGGTATGGCCGAAACAATGAGTGCACTTTCATATTCCCGTAATTGCACGGGCTTATTGCAATGTCTAGTCGCGCGTCTTTGAATATCACTGATAAGAATAGATATCAGTGATGAAATCGGCGCCCCAATTTATAACTCTAACCGTGCTACTGTAGAAGTACGCCCTGTGATCTGGTGCTGCCACTTAACGGATAATACTGTTCGGCATTGTTCGTTTTCATTCGGGAAATATCGTAATATTTATTTCCACCAGCATTATGGCTGACGTGAAATTGAACGATATCTGAATGCCGATTGAAAACGACAGTATTTCTCCACAGCGTTAAAAGTAAGGTTTGTTGTATTCCCACCTCAAAAAAGCAGTTGGTGTTATGTGGTTGTGCGAACATTTTCAGTAGATTATGTTTCGGTAAAAATGATGTGGCATCTAAACAGCCGATCTGTCACTGTGTCGGTGTCAACAACAAGCCAGCCTCCGACCCATTCAGAGCCGACGCTTTGATGATGGCCGAAATCGACGTGGCCGTGGCAGTTGATTTCCCACAGCACAGCACAGTCCTTTAGACCGATCGTTACGCGTAAACGATATTTCTAGTAGGCATGGTGTTGATTGTATGGAGTATAATAAACAGTTTTGGAGTACACTTATTTCAGCTGCAAGATTTTTTTAAGGTCCAGGGCAGTGCCAGTAACAGCAATCCTACAGGTGGCTATATAATATTGCAATTCAGTTAGTACTTTCATCCATACATAAAGTTATGTAACGTTTACTAAATCATCTCTTGACATTGATTTTGTCTTCTGATTCCATACTACGTCATAATTTGTTTTTCACCAAGAAGAGGAAGTTGCATATATAGTCATTCTGGTCTGTAGCTGTGCTTATAGCCTTCTGCGATTGCGCATTTATGCTAGCATTGTACATATCATCCAGTTCCTATTATAATGCAAACCAATTTATTGTCTGAACATCGACACCAGTATGTTAATCACACCAGTATGTTAAATTGGGCACCATGCATAGGTTTAGGTTATTACACAGTATGCATGCATATTGTCCTCCGTGGCATTGAAATCAAAGCATCTGCAAAAAGCAGCTAGAGAGCTAGTGGTCTTAAAACATCTTGGCCATATCCTTACTTGACAAGGCATACTTGCAATTTACAGATCCTTCATAGCATCAAACTTCATTTGCCCATTAATCTAGCACTTTTGTAGCCAAGCCAGTATCAACAAACTTGAAAAATACAGGAGAGAGCACTTTGTTTTATTTATAATGACTACTTGTCCACGCATAATGACCTTTTGAATACTTCTAACACAAAAGTTTACAGAACACCTCCATGGATGTGAAAAGGATGAAATAAATGGCATGTGAACAATTCAGTATTGTAAATAATATATAGCTTCAACCGTTATTCAAAATCTTATCATTCTTACATGCTCCCAGTATTCCCTGCAGAACAATAAAATGTAGTTGTTCTTAAGGAAAATATGGACTTAAATCCTTCATGCATGATTGGCCCTGAATCTGTACCAGTCTGCCAAATGAACTACGAAAAAGTGAAAACTACAGCGAGTTCCACAGACTGATCCGGAACTGGGAGGGAGGGTCTCTCATGTAACGGCTAATCACCATGCCAAGTTTCATGAACATGTATTTATTGTATGCGTATATATGCATGTATTTCTTTTATTTTCATTATTTTATCTGTAATTGATCCATCTTAATGCTTTAATTTTAATGTTTTTATGTTGTGTTGTTTTACAACTGATTGTCAGAGAATACCTCAGATGAGCTAATGTTACGCAATTCCACACGAGGAGTTAAATACAGCTTCTTGCACTGCACCGTCTTTTTGCAAGTTACACTAATAATTCAGCTATATATTTGAGAAATTAAAGTGATGTTACAGCAGTATGGTTATGTGTAATTAGTGTATAATACTTATTAACTAGATGTGTTATACCTATATAGTTATTCTGTTTTTAGAACTATATTTTTTCTTTACTTGTTTCAGAACTGACAAATGCTGCAAAATACCATGGCGTAAGTAAATTATGTACTCATTCATCAAACTTTCTTTAGCAAACATCTATATCCTACACATCCTCCTGTGTTCCCTGTACTGGTATACCACTGAACCAGTATTTTGAAATACCAGTATTCCATACGGTATGTTACATCGCCAATGGACAATTCTAAGTCTTTTGAATTTTCCATAACCAAGTAAACTTCATAAAAATTGAATGAAAAGACGACATTCAACATATCTTGGCCCTCTCATCCATTTGAAAAGCGCATGTCCAGAAGACCAGATGGTACAAATTGATCAGTGGCATTGTCCCACCAAGCCACAGTGAGGCGCCACTATTTTGTAGAATAGAAGAATGCTGAGACAGCCTTTGGTCACTGCAATGAATAAAACAATTAAAAACTATTTTTGACACAGTGAAATCTGGTTCTGCTGCCACCCATTTCATGGATGTTTACAAACCTACCAAATCCAAAAAGCTTCAAATTCATTAATGTAAAAGTTAAATATAGCTACATTTTGCTGACACTAATGGCATAGCATAAATCTCAAGCCAATATAAATAAGCTAAATATTTTGCATGTTGAAAGCTGTTGGCGTGACTAGAATGCCTATGTTTAGTACACTCAGTAATTGCAGTGACACTGAATGGTTCCTACATAGATCATGTTTGGTGCGTCAGGACCAAGCTATTACGAGGCAACACTTGGCACCTCAATGGTTGAATACCCTGCTGCATGAAATGTGCCATTTATGTTGACATTTCAGTTCCTGGTAATGGTACAGGTCACTGAATGTTTTTTCTTATGTTACTTCAAATGACTGTTATTTATGCATCATGCACAATTTGGCCATTTATGTTTACCATCATTGGTATTACATATGTACTGCATAAATGTTTGTGTCTGGTTCAGATATACTTTTCACCACTGCCAAGATAGATAAAAAAAATTCATGCAGCAATCAGGCTTATATTTGAAACAATCCAGTGGTACACAATTTATTAAGAAAATTATCTAAAATTATTTACAATAATTGCCTTTGTGTACATAATCTTTGTTTATATGTCTCCGTGAAACTAAAAGCATCACATAATGTTTTATGTAAATCAGTTATAAAAGATAATGTGCATGATTTCAAGTATACATACTATTTGGTAATGGAAACTGTTAACCAAAACAAAGTATAAGTACTTAATCAGGCAAGACCCTAGTTATCTTGCCATATCTTAAGGTGAGTGGGGGACTAAGAGTCCAGTCTTGTGGATCGTAGTGGCACAATGTCTAGCGATCCACACTCTCAGCCAACATTCCAGATTCATGTTACCTTGCTGTCGTCATGGTTGATGGAAACAAACTGAACTCTGTTCTGGAATTCACCTACCTCGGAAGCATTATATCAAGTAATGGGTGCATTGACGATGAAATACAGAGGAGGATGGCCAAGGCCTGTGCATCTTTCGGCCGAGTATGCCAGAGACTGCGGGTTAAAGGCAAGATCTACCATGCAGTCGTGCATTCCACCCTACGGAGTGTACAGGTGACAGGTGAAAAAGCTGCATGCCTCTATGATCAGGCGACATCTGCGTTCGATGATGAGGATAACCTGATAACAAAGTGACAAACAAGGAAATATTCTAATGGACAGATGCTGCCATCTCTGATCAGAAAGAATCTCCGGTGGACTGGACACCTCATGAAGATATCAGCAGACAGGCTACCAAAGCAGATTCTCTACTCTCAACTGTCTTCTAATTCACAGAAAGAGAGGGCGCCCTCATCTCCTGTTCAAGGATACCATCAAGAGAAACCTGAAGCTGAGAAATATAAATACCTCCTCATGGATATCACTCTCACAGCAGAGAGATAAATGGAGAGCAATAGTCAAGTGATGGAAGCAGTCTTTGTCGCATGGTGTTGATGAATGCTGTCATTTCAAAACCATGAACAAGTTCATTCACTCTCCATTGCTGCAATTCATTCAGCTGAGTACATGAGCACCTGGTTATACACAATGGTGGATATTTGTATATGAATCATTTCTGCAAGTAACTACAAATTGACTTCCCAGTAAAGTGTGTTACAGAATGAAGTGCTTTAAGGACTCGATGCTGTGCTACAGTTATTAAGACTTACCTACCTTTGTTTAAGCCTTAATCCTGTCTTGTAGGTACCAAGGCTACTATGGCACGTCCCATGCTCCTTATGAGGCTCACAATGAGCAGTCAACACTTCACAAGATGAAGGAAACCTATTGGACGACAAAACAGGTTGTGATGCGGAAGCTGGGAAAGAAAGAAGACGATCACATTGTTGCATCAGATGCACAGCTCGATGCGAAGTTAGAGGTAGGGTATTCTCAGGAATGTACCTGGTATTATTACCATTCTTTGCTATCCAATATGGCTGGCAATTTTTTTTTAAATTAGCACTAAATTGTATAAATTATTATTTTATTTGCTTGAATAAAAAGATTGAATTGTACATACAGTATAGGTCTTTGTTAAATTAATTGTCTGCCTTTGAATTACCAATCATTATTGTTTTATTGAATTAATTATCCACTAGTTCATTCAGCTGTGTGGATTAGTGTGATTTTATTATTCCATCATATTGATAGCTTATGTGTGATTATTGCAGCAGGGCAGACATCTTTCCAAAATAAATTGAGCTTGTTTTAATGACCAATACAATGTCCACATACATTGCTTTACATGGGCTATATATCATGTTTTTACTGTGCAGTGCAACACTAAATTAAGTATTTTGTTTAATAAAAAATTCTGTGAAAGTGTGTCATATTATATATTAGTAATAGTGAAATAGTGATAGCTTCGAGACAATGGCAGTGGTCATCAAAGTAAACAACTGTCGTGTTTCAGGTATTTAAAGCTATCCAGAAGTCCTGCATGGACCTGCTACGAGCCATTGAGAAGTACCAGGATAGACTCTGTGGTAAGTACTGGGTACTTCCACAGGACTTACTACTGGTGTGAAACACCTTTAGAGAGACAGTCGGCCAGACGTAACAACTTGAACACAGTAAAATGTTAATATGAAAAATGGAATTGGAATAGAAACTGTAAATATTTGAAGCAAGAGCTTTAAGTCTGTCTGTCTGTAGTTGTTTTTAAACTTGAGCAACTCTTTCCACACTTCATTGCGTGTGTCTTTTGGAAGAAACATCAAAACACCATTGTACCTGTTTGTCTGTTTGTTTGCACGTGAAATAGAAGGAAGTGAAAAACATATGTTTGGAGCTCACTGGACCAATGGTCCTGACCTGTTAAAAACTCACAAGGGAGCTGTGTTAACTACCGCCAAAACACCTGCTGCTTTTGGAGAATAAGCTTAATGAATGCCTTGTTTAATAATAATAATAATAACAACTTTATTTAGCCACTCATGTCCAACAGTTGCTTAAATGTGTTTTTAAATGCTAATACGTAATGTAACGATTAAAAGAGGCACTAAAATGTGAGTAATAAAATAAGACGTCTACAAGGATTGCCCAAACAAAACTGCTAAGCAATCATGATCCAAAGTGCTAATTACAACAGTTACAGTACGATATTGCAGATAATTAATTAACATTAAAATAATAAATAAATGTATAATAAAATAATAATAAATAGATGTATACTGGCAACATAGAAGAGCACACTTTGATAATAGTTGTTGTTCTCGTGTTTTTATCCGTGTAGTTTTGTCGCAAGAGGAGAACAGCATGGGTCGCTTTCTGAAGACATCGAGTGGTCAGGACAAGACGAGGGCAGGAAAGATGATGGCGGCAGTTGGCAAGGCACAGAGCTTCTCCTCCCAACAGCGGTAATTTACTCCCACACCAGCCCCTGTGTCCCTAGTCTCGCTTAGCCGACTGTCGGTTGGTTGCGGAACTACGCCGAGAAGACAGTCTGGTGATTCTGCCGGCGTTTGACTGTTTATCCGCGTGATCTATACAATGCTGCCACCTCACGGACACTGGTTAATCCTGCCGTAATATCTATTTTATAAACAACTGCAAATTTGTATTTCTATTTATTTTGGGTTAATATAAGTTTAATTTTGAATAGTTTTTATAATACAGCATTATTTGATCAAAAGGTAACCTTATTTAATTTGTATGTTATCCGTGTGGGGCTAGACAATGCAGCCACCTCATGGATACTGGTTAATAATGCCGTAATTCTTATTTTATAAACAACTGTAAATTTGAATTTTTACTTATTCTTGTGTTAATATAAGTTCAATGTTGAATACTTTTCATAGGATATCGTTATCTTGTAAAAGTATATCGTTATTTTAATTTTTATTTCATAGTTGGCCTGAGAGCCAATCAGCGTCTCTACCCTAATCTGGGGTAAGGCCGCCCTGGCGGTTAACAAATGCAGGTTAACAAATGCCCCATCTGTTGTACACCAGATTATGTGTTTATGAATGTTTCCCTATAAGAAATTTAAAGAAGTATGATTTTATGGAAAAAATAGTATAAAATTAGGTCACAATTTGTATGGGTGCATTAACTTGTTAATAATACCATTACATTGTAGAAGCTAAATTTATAAATATTTTATAGCTATAGGCACAAATGTTAGTTTAAATGACTGTCTTACTACTACTATTTTTGGTTAATGGTCATGATGTAATTATGTATTGTAAAGCACCACAAGCAATTGTGGATCTGGTGCTATAGCAAATTAAATATACACGTATTATTAAAATAGAATGTTGCTGCATATACAGCTGCATACATTCAGAATGAAATCTCAGAGGGCATAATAGGTAGCAAGGCCAAGAAAATTGAATTATCCACTGTGTGACATGTTACCAAATGCCTTGCAATATGTGATGCAGGTGATAAACCTTTCAATACACAAGACCACTGTTATGAAGCAAAATTAATGCTAAAGAGCTCATAAGAATGAGCTCATATAAATGTTATTGTAATGGACCTCTGATCACGTGACGGAGAGGTCAGTTTGGACAAGTAGTAGCCAGAACAATGAAGTCCATGTTTCAGTGTACATTTTGCAGCAGACTGTTGCCATGTTTAAAGTGCCACAGTTACATTGGTGTGGATGTTGTGCTTCAGATTAGCACTGCGAGTGCCTCTCGTGAGACTCTACCAGGAGGTGGAGACATTCCGGTACCGAGCCATCTCCGACACGCTTATGACGATCAACCGCATGGAGGGAGCACGCACTGAGTACCGTGGCGCCCTCTTGTGGATGAAGGATGTCTCGGAAGAACTCGATCCCGACACGCATAAACAGTTAGAAAAGTTCAGAAAGGTGACCCGTCGTTTCGGCATCGCTGCCTCTTAATAATTATGTTGTCAACATCAGAGTTTGTTGTCAAGGAGAAATAATTGGATGAATAGGTGTGGTTTTATTTCGCATTTGCATATCATGAGCTGCTAAACAAGTGATGTTTACATCTTGCATGAATATTCATGTTATGGACATACATGCAGTTGGTTCCCGCGAGTAGGGAGGTATGTGCCCTCATGGACCCTTGATTGTTTTGAATTTGCACCATTACGTGCCATCCTCTAATTTATGGCAACATAACGTTTTAACAGCACCCTTTCCCCAGATATGAGGCTGAAAATGTGACCCAGTTTGCATCATTCTTCCATGCCACTATGGCCATATGTTACTGGGGTGAGCGATTTCACATCAAAGTTATGTCGATACAAATCAGGTCATTATTTCGGCCTCAAAAGTGCACTGAGATGAATATTTTTGTAACATAAAAATGCCTGAATGATGGAACTAAGGCACTGAGGTATCAAGTGTAGGCCAAAATACATTGATGTAATTAAAGTTGGGCCCGGATACTGGATAAATGTAGAATAATGTAATTACGTGTGTAATTAGTTCACCGACACTAAATAACTTATATTTACAAACAGACCTGTTGTTGTGCATACCGCACAGATTTGCTTTTTGAGTAAAATGAGTATGAAATATGCCAGCTGACAAACCTAAAGTGACATAGGACCTTTACCTCAAGACTTCTTTTATTACTAGATCCTGTAAACATGTTTGATGGTCTACCGACTGTGTCTTAGAAGCAGAGTGTTTATATGCAGGTTCAAGCCCAGGTGAAGAAGACTAAGGCGCGGTTTGACAAACTCAAGTTAGACACAATGCAGAAAATTGACCTGCTGGTTGCGAGTCGGTGTAACATGTTCAGTCACGTGCTCGCCACCTACCAGTCAACGCTGCTGCACTTCTGGGCGAAAACGTCACGCACTATGAGTGCTGTAGCAGAGAGCTTCAAGGGATATCAGTACTTTGAGTTCAACTTACTCAAGGTGAGTGTCTTTGCCTAGGCGTCAGTGGTCTGTGTCACTCCCCCTTCACCTCATTCCAGCAGAATATTCATACCCATTTTGTCACAAACACCCTCTGTTATTTCTTATCTGTCTCTCATAGTCCTCCCTCTCCTCCCCCCCTCCCTCCCCCTCCCTCCCTCCTTCCCTCCTTCCCTCCATCCCTCCTCTCTCTCTCTCTCTCTCTCTCTCTCTCTCTCTCTCTCTCTGAGTCTCTTTCTGTCCCTCTCTCTCTCCCTCTCTCCCTCTCTCTCTCTCTCTCTCTCTCTCTCTCTCTCTCCCTCCCTCCCTCCCTCCCTCTCTCTCTCTCTCTCTCTCTCCATTTGTCTATCATTTTGCTCCGCTCTTTTTCCTACCAATCATATCTTCCCACTCTCTCCCCGTTGTGTCCTATTTCTCGTTTCTTTCTCTTTACCTTGTGTCCTCTCTTTTCCCTCACCCATTCTCTATCATATCTCTACTCTCCATGGCTCCTCACTCGCTCACTCACTCACTCACTCACTCACTCACTCACTCACTCACTCACTCACTCACTCACTCACTCACTCACTCACTCACTCACTCAGTCAGTCAGTCAGTCAGTCAGTCAGTCAGTCAGTCAATCAGTCACCCACCCACTCACCCACTCACCCACCCACACACCCACCCACTCAATCACTCACTCAATCACCCACCCACACATCCACTCACTCACTCACTCACTCACTCACTCACTCACTCATACTCCACCCTATCTCTCCCTTTATTGCACTCTCTTTCTCCTTCCTCACACACATGTTCTAATGACTGGAATAAAGCTGACATTTGAGGGGAGATGATCACTGTCCACTAGTCTTAGCACCCAACTCAGGCCAGGAGTAAGAAACAGGCACAGCAAAGTATCACTTCCAATTTCTCGTAATCCTCAAATACAACTCAAATGAACCAATGACCAATGATTTGTAACTGTGCACCAGTTTCACCGTCAGTTACTCACAGTCAGATGAGAAGGTAGGACAGGCTAAGAACATGGATTGTTACATTTCTGTCTTTGTGTCTCTATTCTGTTATGTCCTCCCAAATACAGTCATATCTCGTTTATCCGTCTTCAATAATCTGGCTGTTTCGTGATCTGCACGTTTTGTGTAGGAACCATCTTGACTAACAAGATGCCTCACTAATCCACACATTTCATTTATCTGACCAAAAATCTTGGGAACAAAAGTGTGTGGATAAATGAGACGTGACTGCATCGCCAAGCACAAACTGCATTACCATTAGGTTTACATAAATGTCTGCCATTGAAGCACCATGATCATGTGTAACGTTTAAACTGATTGACATTGCCACAATTAATTTTTAGCATCGCGCAAGTATTTTTAAAAATTTATTCTAAATCATATCGTCTTGTAATCAGGAACTGGCAGAACCCAGCAAGAAACTGGCGGAGGAGACGTCGAGTCCGGATGAACAGGAAAAAGGTGTAGAACATGGCTCCGGTAAAAATGGGTGAGTTGAATTGATCAAACATGTGCTGTCAGGTTCCCTTGTGGAGTTGTGGAGTGCAGTTTGTGATGGACAAACAGTTTGCGTGGGTATTGTGTTGGGGTGCTGCTATCTTCTCTGTTGCAAGTCTTGGTTGTTTTGTGTTTGGTTATTATTAACTAGTGCACTTCATACTGTATTGGTTTGGTTCAGCTACTGGTAACTACTGCAGTTCGCAGTTGAATTCACCAATCTCAACTGTGTCTCACTGTTGTCCACCTGAATGCTACATTTGTTGATTTTAGCTATATTCACCCTTGAGTTAAGTTTGAAGAAAACAGTCACGCTAACCTATAAGTGGTGCAGATAGCTGCACCGAAGCATCATGGGAGTTATATTGTGAAAAGTAATTTTGTGTATATTTTGTGAAATTCTAGAAATTTTTTATGGGTGTATTTTTAGGTGAAGTTACAGTGGTTGAAAGGGCTTTGTAATTATAAATAATAATTGATTATAATAATCTTCAAAGATATGGAAGGAGTAATGATTAACATTCATAACAATGATAAAATGTAGTCATTATTTTATTTAACTTAATTTTATGTTAATTAATACATTCACTTTTGAATGTTGTATAATGTATATTCATCTCAACGTAGGCGCTAAGATACATGAACATCTTTCAATGGAAATTCACTTCCTTGAACCAAATACTGTATTTGTTCGAATTAGTGATGCACTTCAGAAAACAAACCAATAATTATTTAGAATTATTTACTTATGCAGTTTGACATATGAGAGACAAGAGAATGCTGATTAATTGTCCAGATATAGCCAATGTAGGCAGGCAATTTGTGACTCTGTAGTTTAGTGTAATTTTGTATACTGTGAATTTGTATTGTAAATTTAATCTAATACATTGTGGTTTGCTTGTGTCACAATCAAAATCCTGTCCGCGAGCACCATCGATGTTTACCTCACCAGTTTGCCTATAATGTTGCTAACAGATATTAATGGGGGCAGTATAATTATGTGAATTGTGTTACTAGAATGACTGTAAACCATGCAGTCTTATGAACATTTTGTGTGTAAACATTTTGCCTTTTTTGTTGTAAAAAAGGAAAACGTTTGAAACCCTAATTTTGACTAAATACATGATGGAATGTTTCAATACTAAACATGTTTGACAGCCATTTTTTGATGGCTCAACAGATCAGTTGCTAGGGAACGGATTATGTGACAGAGAAGTTAAACTGATGATGTGTCAGTTGTGAATGGACGTTGGTCCAGTTGAAAGTGTTGTTGTTTGTGGACTGCTGAAACCTGTAGTTGACACTTGGCCAACCAAAATGATGAACTGATCAGTGATTATGGACCTGGAGTCGTACAGTGGTGGTTTCTCCGGAGTAAGACAGCACATGTCTGTGTTGCGATTGTTTTAATGTCGGTGTAGCGTGCTGAGTGGCCGAGGCACAGGTTATTGTGCTGCCAAATGAAGGCTATGTGGCATCGTTTGTGTGCATGCTGTCTGCTTGTATTGGTGCATACCATGTTGCCATCCGCTCAGCTCAAGATAGATGGTTTGGGGTGTCGTGTAAGGTTCATGCACTGCTTCAGCTAACACTCACTGGTTTGTTTTGATAGCTATCCTGGACGTTATTTTAATGCATACAGAAACAAAAATAAGTTAATACTGTCAAATGTGTAATGTGTTGCTACGTCGGTTAGCACTGAGCAGGTAAGATGTTATTTGGTTTGCAAACATGCCACACAAACAACATGCAAAAAACACACATGCATGCATGCATGCACACATTCACCTATGCACACAATGTCATGTACATGCACCCATACACATATACACACCAAACACGTACACACACAGTCTTAACATGTGTACATGCAAACATGCCACACAAATATGCATGCATGCATACACACATTTACCTACATACACCATGTCATATACATACACACATGCACACACACATAAAAACACTCTACACACACAATGTTATATACCCACAGACGCGCATGCACGCACGCATGCACGCACCCACAAAAAAATTGTCTGTGGCAATATTCTCCTGGTGACAAGTCATGGTGAAAAAAACCAAGCCAACCACCCTCACCCCCCACTGCATGTTGCATGGCCTCAGTCCCTAGTCACTGTTGGGCGCCACTTTCACCCCCATCGCACTGCATGCTCCTGGTGTGTTTGCCAGTAAACGAAGTAATCGCCGCCACAACCGCCGCGTGTCGGTGGACACCGACACAGTGACACTGGACAGCGACGATGTCATGCTGCGAGAGGCGGAGATACATGCGACGGCCGACTTGATCTCCTGGAACGGTTTAACTTCACCCGAAGCAGAACACAACGAAGCCACTAATGTTAACTGGTTCGGTTCTGACAATGTGGCTGATCCCAACCCGGAGCAGGATGTAGTCGACCTGCTCAGTGACGACACAGAAATCGAAAGCAACAGAGACCCGGTATTGAAAACTGAAAGTGAAATTGCCAGCAAGTTGCTCACACAGCTGAATTATGGTGTTTCTCCTCGCGAGGATGGTGGTATGTTTGGAGAGGATCCTGAAATACTGTCGAGGCGTGAGATAGCAGCGTAAGTAGAGATAGTATGGCACCTGCATGTTTGTTGTACACTTTGTGTTTGCGTTCAGTAGTTCCACCACATTTCACTGTGATGTATGAAAGGTCTCGGGGATAAACGTGATAAATGCCAGTTCGGGACACAATTTTGACTGGGTGAAATTTCATAATTGAAATGACCAAAACTATTCTGTCGCGTGTTATTGGCCGATTTTTATTTAAATATTCGGAATATTGAGGAAGAAACACAGAAATAAGCACAAAAAATCAGATGTCACTGCTTGCCATGAAACCTTTCATATGTTTTATCTACATGTTTGTGTCGGCTCGGTGCATTGTCAATGTTTGTCAACGTCACACTTCATATGTTGTCTTGCGGTTCATTTCCAGTGGTTTCTGTTAAGTGTTCAGTTCATCAGTTTGCAGACGGCGGAGAAAAGAGATGTGAATTCAGAATATGCACATGTAACAATCTCTGCCACTTTAGATTGATATCATTTGGGGAGGGAAGAGAAGGGGCCCAAGAAACCGAACAAGCAAATGCTGACGATGCCAATGGAGACCAGGAGCTACAATCAGGTAGGTTCTTATGGTGTAGGCTACAGACATAAGAGGAACTCTGATGCAGGTCCTGATCTGGCCCCAGAGATTTTTCATGTCATGAACTCAACTTCTTCCTGTTATGACTAAGAGCACATGTCATGTTAGCATGTGTATACAGTATTTTAATATTAAATATATATGTAATATATATTTATATCAGTGTACAAAAATATTATTTTTTAATGGGGGAACAACATTTCTAAACAAATACAGTTAATAAATATGAATAAAAGATCAACTTTAGCATATATTTATATCTAATAAAACATTAAGACTACAGAATCTATTGACAGGGATGCATTCAACTGAAGAAGTAGTAATTACAGTACATGTCCACTTGTGACCGCAGAAGCAATGGGCATCACAGAAAAGGATCCGACGGCACCGTTTCTGGACCTATTTAACTGTGACGACGGAGTAGACTTGGAGGAAGTGAAGCGGAAACAGGACGAAGAGTTTGACTTTTCCGGGAAGATTCTCGGCTCCGGTGGCAAGAAGAAAAACCGGATTTCAGGTAGGTAGAAGGCACATAGACCACTTCGTAATCATTACTAGGAAGGGCATTGAACCAGTTGTCCCAGTTTGGTGAGGAGCATGTGTCCAAACCAACGTCGAAGCAGTACGTGCACGGAAATGGGTAGTTTGGTTTACAATTACAACTTGAAGATTGAATTTTCAAATTGCAAACACTGTTTCTGAATACATTAGACACAGATTGGCTCACAGGAGCTGTGGCACAGTGGTTGAGGGGTTAGAGAGCTGGAAAGTCGAGTGGAGAAACCGGGATTTAAACTCTGGTGCAGGTTCAGCACTTGTTTAAGAAAAACCCATGGGGGTCACTGAGCTGGGATTTACTCGAAACTCCCATTGACGTCAGTGTTTGAAAATGGACCCCCTTGATTAAATGTATGAACAGAACAGGAGAGGATATCCTTGACGTATTTATACTAGTATTAAAATAATGTATAAATAAATGTTAATAACCATAGAATGTATCTTTAAAAATTAACTATATTTTCTGGTATCTGTAGCTACCTACAGATCAACTCTGATCTTTTATAATGGTTTATGTTATAATTAAGAAAATAATTAAATATTCTTTTTGCCGTTATGTTAGAAAACATAACAGGTTTACTGTTCAATACGATTCCCGCTTCTTTGTATATTATTTTGAAAACACAACTCAACCAGATAAACTTTACACTTTTCAATTTTATTAATAATTTTGTGAAGCAGCAAAATGTTAATGCACTGAAGTGGGTAATTGTGCGTTCTGGGACCAGACATCTAAGTTAGAGAGGGAGGTGTGTGTGGTTGACAGAAATACAGGTGTCTACAAAGTCTTGCATACGCCATATGTTGGCTTCGTCTTGACGTAGGTACAACATAGGCAATCTACTGGCAGCACTGATGGGAAGGAATTTGAATTTGCACCTACCAGCAGCTAAGATGCTAAAACCATGAACGTTATCCATCAAGAACATTATAATATCTAAAGGCTGTGCAATTAATGAGGTGTATATGTGTGTTTTCATTCATACCATTTCCTCTTCTTAGTTTGGTCATAACTTGGTTAATTTCTTTCCGCTTTGACGATTTTCTGTCTTCCTAGTTACAGCACGCGGTTGCCTATTTTAGAGCATCTGTGAAATAGCAATTTTTATGTTGTTTTCACGTTAATTATCTTCATTTACTCACGGTTGTATGTGATACCTGTTACTCATTTACCACGATCTTTAACGGTTTCACACGCTGTCTGTACACTGTGTTTTCACGGTCCCTTCAATGACTGAAATGCCCAAACTGAGACTAACCCAGTCGACATGACGTTGGACAGAAAACTTCCGTTTCAAGGTGCTACTTCCGAGGTCACCATTTCACGGCGGTCCAATGACCTACTTTTAGGGTTAGATACACGTGTAACGGGTTATACGGGTTAACGGCGCTAGACATATTTGAAGATTTTGATCTTCCCCAAAGCCTCGGTGACGACCAAACACCCCTGGTGGTTGATGGTGACAGCCATGGGATGCGAGAGGCCTTGCTGTCGCGACACGACGTAGCGCACGAACTTGCCGTTAGGGGTCAGCATGTGTATCCGGTGATGCGAGTGGTCGACGACGAAGATGTTGCCGTAGATGTCGCAGCAGACCCCGTGCGGCTGAAGCAGATGGTCGGCCTGCTGTCCGCCGGGCGTGCCGTAGCAGGCGACTCTCCTCCCGGTCGCCACGTCGAAGACCTTCACGTTCGGCGCCACCCAGTCCGTCACGACGACCCGGCCGTTTCCGGCGGCGCAGACGTAGTAGGGGTCGGTGAACAGGTCGCGTCCGTCGTCTCCCTTGCCCTCCAGCACGTGCTCCAGCGCGCCGGTGTCCGGGTTGTAGAACTGCAGTCGTCGCATGTGGCAGTCGACCACCATGAGCCGACCGTACTGGTCGACGTTCAGCCCGCGCGGGTACTTGTTGTTGCCGCTCAAGCGCCGAGATGTAGCTGCCGTCGGCGGCGTAGATCTTGATCTGTTCCGTGCCGCAGTCGCTCACGGCGATGTTGCCGTTGCGCAGCACGCACACGTCGAAAGGACAGCCGAGCGACGCGCCGCAGTCGCTGTAGCCCCGCCCGATGGTCCGGCACAGCGAGCCGGCCGGGTCGAACAGCTTCACGCAGCGGTTCTCGCGGTCGAGCACGACGAGGTTGCCGCGTGGGTCGACGTCGACGCCCGACGGGTACACGTCCTTCACGTCCGTCGGCCCCGCGCTGCTGAAGGAGCTGATCATCTTGGTGCCTTCGCTGTTCGTCGACGGCGCCATCGTCATCGTCGCGTGCGCCGGCTCCTTGCAGACGGCTTGCATCGACTCGCTGTTGAAGGCGACGTTGTACACGTCCATCTTGCCGAAGATGCTCCCGATGGTGTCCAGAGTCGGCGTGCCGGGAGAGAAGTAGACGCTCAGCTTTAGTGTGGATGGGGTGCGTGGCGAGGTGCGCGGCCATCTTGAGCCGGTCCAGGACGAGTTTGCGGATGTCGAGGATCTCCTCTGGGCGGCCGAGGTGCAGGAGCTGGGACGTGACGGCCGCCGTGCCCTCCAGCTTCTCGAGCGCCTCGCCGCACTGCGCGTTCCGTAGGTCGGCCCGCTCGCGCTCCTTGTTCACCGCCGCCATCAGCGTGTTGATCATTACCAGCTTCTGCTCGTCCACCAGCTGGTGCAGGTTGGCCGCCTGGCAATGGTAGACCGGTTAGTCGTACAGACAGCCATTCAGTCAGTCGGTCGGTCGGGATTTGCAACGTGTGTGTGTGTGTGTGTGTGTGTGTGTGTGTGTGTGTGTGTGTGTGTGTGTGTGTGTGTGTGTGTGTGTGTGTGTGTGTGTGTGTGTGTGTGTGTGTGTGTGTGTGTGTGTGTGTGTGTGTGTGTGTGTGTGTGTGTGTGTTGTGTTGTTGTGTGTTGTGTGTGTGTGTGTGTGTGGTGTGTGTGGTGGTGTGTGTGTGTGTGTGTGTGTGTGTGTGTGTGTGTGTGTGTGCGAGTGTGCGTGCGCGTGCGCGTGTGTGCGCGTGTGTCGTTCGCTCGTGCTGTGCGTCGTTAAGAAAGTGTCGGGCGTGCAGTAAACGCTACAATAGACGAAAACAGTAGCCGTACAGCACACGTAAGGGACTACAAACGACACGATAAGCACGTACGACTAAACTGACACGAGCAATAACGACACGATAACGACACGATGCTAACGACGTACGATAACGACAGATAACGACGACTAACGACTAACGCACGACTAACGACACGACTAACGACACGACTAACGACACGACTAACGACACGACTAACGACACGACTAACGACACGACTAACGACACGACTAACGACACGACTAACGACACGACTAACGACACGACTAACGACACGACTAACGACACGACTAACGACACGACTAACGACACGACTAACGACACGACTAACGACACGACTAACGACACGACTAACGACACGACTAACGACACGACTAACGACACGACTAACGACACGACTAACGACACGACTAACGACACGACTAACGACACGACTAACGACACGACTAACGACACGACTAACGACACGACTAACGACACGACTAACGACACGACTAACGACACGACTAACGACACGACTAACGACACGACTAACGACACGACTAACGACACGACTAACGACACGACTAACGACACGACTAACGACACGACTAACGACACGACTAACGACTAACGACACGACTAACGACACGACTAACGACACGACTAACGACACGACTAACGACACGACTAACGACACGACTAACGACACGACTAACGACACGACTAACGACACGACTAACGACGATAACGACTAACGACACGACTAACGACTAACGACACGACTAACGACACGACTAACGACACGACTAACGACACGACTAACGACACGACTAACGACACGACTAACGACACGACTAACGACACGACTAACGACACGACTAACGACACGACTAACGACACGACTAACGGCACGACTAACGGCACGACTAACGACACGACTAACGACACGACTAACGACACGACTAACGACACGACTAACGACACGACTAACGACACGACTAACGACACGACTAACGACACGACTAACGACACGACTAACGACACGACTAACGACACGACTAACGACACGACTAACGACACGACTAACGACACGACTAACGACACGACCACGGACACGTGGAACACGGCAACAACGGCGACTCGCCTGCGACTCGATCTGCGACACGATCTGCTGCTGCAGCTCGTCCACGTAGCCGTTGTAGTTGGCGAGGAACGTGCGGTACTGCTGCAGCGCCGGGATCTTTCCCTTGACCGCCTGCAGCAGCGTGTCCATCTGCGCGCGGTACCGGTCACTCGCCTGCTCCAGGTCCGTGCACTGGTGCTTGTCGTGCACGCTGACGCGACACTCACGACAGATGACCTCCTCGCAGTTGCGACAGAAGAACTTCACCTCCTCGCCGGCGTGCTTGCGACAGCGCAGGTACTGGTTGCAGCGGATGTCGTGGTCGAAGTGCCCCTGTCGGATCTCCGTGTACGACACGACGCGGTGGTAGCGCGTCACCTGCCAATCAATCAGTCAATCAATCAGTCAATCAATCAATCAATCGGTTGAACAATCAGAGTGACGTCTGTCATCCACGTGACGGTGACACCTTGCAGATAGGTAGTGAGGCGTGGGCCTGAGTGGGATCACTGTATTGATGCATTGCGACGAAATGAGAGAAGTTAAGGCCCATGTACACTATCAGACAATGCCGTATACGACCATGTTGCATGTCTGATGTTTCTTAGCTTTGTCGGATAGCGGCGTACCGCCACACGTCCAGACAGTGTCGGACGGAAGTAGCGACTATGGGTGAAGGTCACTCTGTTCACTTTTTCACCGAGATGGGGGAGGCTGTTAATGCAATGCGCTTTCATTGGCTGTCTGATAAGCATAGCGCATATTGTATCGCCACAAGACAGTGTATGGTGGTGACGTAAACATGTGCATATTACTATAGCAACGCACTCGATAGGACACTGCCGTATGGCATTGCGCGATAGTGTAGCTGGGCCTTTACTCCACCTGTGAAGAATCACTGCCAACAAACGGCAAGTTTGTCCCGCCTGTCTCGTCGACGTTTTGCATAGATCCAATCCGACGAATGAAATGGGTTCATCGGTTCATCGTCATTCAGTTGCATTGAAATGGACAAAGACTTATCATGACATCACATGACACTTATTACAACGTAACTAAATCTTATCAAATATAACCACGGTTTGGCATCAAGGTAAACAAACAAGTCCGGCAAACTAACAGTCAACCGCCGTGCGCTGTGTAAAGGTAGGATGGAACGACGTAATAGCTGATGAGATAATCACACTCACTCGTAAAAGTGCATATAGCAAGTAAATATCAGGTTGAATCGCGCGGGTCTAGAAAGTTGGTTTTAGCGCAAAAACTGCGTCTCGAACATGGCCTCCGTAGTTGGTTTTAGATTTGAGGAAGATTATGTTTTAATTGGATGCCAAGAGCTAATTAAGCTATTCCTATAGCCATTAGTCTGATGGCAAGGATGACGGCATTTACGTTTTAAAAAAACACTTCGAAATCAAATGCGTAGCGTGTGCTTCAACAGAGCAATTTTGAATGGGCCGAACGGTGGGGACTTAAACTTAAGCTTCCCGCGGCTAGAGTCACCTTGGTCTTGAAGTGAGCGTCGGTGCACTCCTGACACAGACTGTCCCGACACTCGAGACATCGTGACGTCGCCGGCGTCGTCCGGCCCTGGTACTTGCAGTAGTCGCAGTTCCGCTCCACGTTCACGTGACACTCGTGCAGTTCCTGCAGCGACGCCTGTCGGCACACCGCAATGCATTGTGGGTCGGACGCTGAGAGAGATTAGGTGGATTCGTGTTCGACAGCAACTAGTCCATAATAAGTGGTCAAGTGGAACATACAAGTTAACGAAGGATTGGTAGTCGTTGTGTGGGTAAACCGAACAAAAAGCAACGTGCGAGGTCCTGGGAAGAAATAGGAAATTGTACGAAAACAGCTTTCTAAATACGGTCTAAAGACACACAGAGTGTTATCACGATACACGAAATGATCACAGAAAGGAAAGTTAAAAAGAAGTTGCAGGGAATACATGTAATGTGTTCGAATAATAGGTTCAGTGACAAGAAACACAAGACAGCGACGCGAGAGTTAAGAAAAAAGCTGAACATGTAGATGTTTTTGAACGGATTTGTTGGCTGTACACACAAACACACAGTAGCCGAAGGGAGGTTGACGTTACGCAGGCCTACAAGACATTGTGACCAGGAAGAGATTTGGTGACGAAGACACTGAACAGGAAGAGATTGAGTGACGAAGAGAGGTTGACTTTACTAAGACACACTGACCAGGAAGAGGTTGGGCGGCGCGATGGTCGGGTCCATGGACGGCTGCGGCCATGGCGTGCTGCACACGGGACATTCGAACGTTTTCATGTCCTTGCTGCCGCTCGGGTCGAGAGCATTGGCGCGGTGCAGCTCGCCTATGTAGGCCGTCAGGCAGTGCGCGCACACGGAGTGGAGACACGGCAGGATGACGGGACAGTTGTACAGGTCACCGCACAGCGGACATCGCAGGAAGTCGCTCTGACCGATGTCGATCGCCTGTGGTGTTGCATTCATTGTGGCTGTTGTACTTGGCTTCGATCGATCGGAACCGGTCAGCGGCCACGTCAAACTATCGGACGGACGGCTGCCCACACTTACACGCTACGAAACAACCGCCAGCTCGTCATCCGGGTATCTCTACCTTAGCAGAGGTCTAACTCGGCTCGTAACTCCAAAGGGCGGGTTGTGGATAGACGAAAAGCTGGTGGTCTCCCCGATAACGCTGCCTTGCCACTTACCATGTGGGCTTTTGCGTTGGGCGACAGCTTTATTGCCGTGTTGCCAGTCGGCATTCTAGCATTGCATATTGGGATGTCGGTTGGAATACCCATGGTTGATTGTATAGGTCGACAGTAACAGTTTGAGCCAACGTCCTACTACTAGTGCAATACATATATATATATATATATATATATATATATATATATATAATATACATATACATATACATATATATACATATACGTAATATGTATCTTATGTATGCTTGTATGTTCCTCATAAGTTATGCAACGGAACAATACATATAGATAACAATGCAATATCGTATATATATATATATATATATATATATATATATATATATATATATATATATATATATATAGAGTAAGGCAATAATTATAAACGTTACGGTAATATGTGGTCTTATGTAGTGCTTGTACGTGTTCCTCAGGTGGAAGTTATGCAACGGAACGAATACATATCAGATAACAATGCGAATATCGTCATTAAATATAATTATTCGGCGAATATAATATGATTCAACGGTGCCAATGGTACACAATAAACTGGTCTTACTAAATAATGAAGTGATAATATTTGAATCACGTTGACCTCTTCCATGTTGGCGATACATTATTCTGCTGAACAAGTGTTTGTGTGTACTACGGTACTTATGTAATTTACATTGTAATTCTTCCACATTATCGCCATATCCGAATGGCTACCCGTCATGGCCAAACCGCGGTATATACCTTGTAACAGTTTTATCCAGTCTCTTGTTGATATTACATACTGCAACATTTGTAATCCTGTTCAGGGTTTCATTTGTCACAATGAACGACCAGGTGACCAGTATCGTTTGGTATACGTTATTCTCTTTTGTGTCCCTGAAGTCTACCTTGCGTCGAAACGGGTCTTTCCACGTTATGTTTCCATGACCCTTCCGTTACTGGTATTGCACTGCAATCTCAGTCACCCGTCTCCAGTCAGCCCAGAACGACACCACTATGTCGTGGTTGAGCGGTTAAAATGTTGGACTGTTGTCTGTCGAGGTCTCTGAGGTGTCATCTTAATATCTAAACTCCCAATGCCACAATGTAATAACCAAGCAAATAACTGTGTGCATCAACTGTAAGAAGAAATATCTGTTCACGCAATCCCTTCATCTCACTCCTCTTCGTCTTCGTCTCCTACACGATGTAACCCCGCCCCTGTGTCCCCAGGCACGACGGACCTACTGTCGGGCGACTTCGAGCCGGACGACTCTGAGACGGACGACCTCGCCCTGCTCAACGAGATCCTGAACGCGCCGTCGGCGGGCGGCGAGGACGAGTTTAGCCAGGAATGGCAGGCGGTGTTCGGCTCGACCCTCACGCCGCAGACGACGGGGGTCAGCGCCGGCGGAGACCAGTCGGGCATCGCCGAGTTCCTGCCGTCGAACCTGCTTGACAACACGCTCCGTCAGCGCATGGCGGGCGGCCAAGGTAATATTGCAGTCTGGGTGCTGTTCATATTTACTGTACAATTGGTCGAAGCTACAAGAAGCTACACATTTTTTCGTAATCGATCATGTTCCGTTCATCTGTTTAGAAGGTTTGCATTGTATATCGAATACCACGTAATCCACAACCTTTTAGTTTCATTGCGCCACAGAGCTTGAGCTTCTGAGAATACTGACGCCAAAGAAGTCTTTCTTAATGCAGATTGGTCATGTTAACAAACTGCGTCCATGAGTTGTTGTTGTTATTCATAGCAGGTGTAACTGTTACATTTCATGTATACGCAGGGTTTATCAGGGGCGGCAGGGCTCCCAGCTGGCGCCGCGGCATCGTCGTTGGCGGGCGGCTTCTCGTTGCCTGCTGCAGCGTCGTCTACAGGCGCCGTGGCGCAACAGTCGCCTCGTGGCCCGGTACAAGGCAAGACGGCCGCAGGCAAGACACCGGCGTCAAAGAAGGTAATGTCGCTGCCCTTTCGCAAAGTTCCGTTTACCAGTGTTGTAAAAAATACAAGTAATCCATTAAATCGCGAAGTATCCAGGAGTGGGATCCTTCTTATGCGATGAAGTCCTGGACGTTTACGGATTGTCTAAAACTCCACTTCCAGTTCATGTCGGACAACACGGATTAGGTTCTTTGTTAGTCGCTTTGATGGCGTGTGCCTTATGCAGTTGATTGAGGCTCAACGCTTGATTTGTATCGTTTTGAGGCCAACTATTTTCACGATTTGACTAGAACTTAATTAAATGTGTACAGAGGACCTACCGTATAGTAATGGATACTATATCAAGCATTTAGCCATTTGAATGTGAAACAACAGGAACAATAAAAACAGACTGTGGAGAAACGTGACTTTATGGCGTGACGACGACATCGTTAAGCGTGGCTTACCTTGTGTTATTTCTGACTTGTGGGTTATTACCAGAGTGACTTCACAGCGGTTGTGGTTTTATCTTTCTTGCAGAACCAGAAGGCAGACATGTCAGCGTGGTTCAACCTGTTTGCCGATCTCGATCCTCTTGCCAATCCGGATGCTATCGGGCGCAACAAAGACGATGTGATGGACGCCTTATAGACGGACGGCATTTAATGATAAACGACACTTACCCGTGCATGTTACGACGTCAACGATGGCGTTTATACCTGCTGACGAAACACAGCGCTACGCATCTACGTTGTTTCTCGTGTGTAGGTGACAATTCGGATGAAGCACCTACAGTGAGGCAGAAGATGACACGATGCTGCGATATTAATTTTGTAAACAAAGAACAACAACAATATTAACACGAACATTCCGAGTAGTCGCTAGTAATATATCCACACATGTCATGTTATATTTAGATGGATACGTTCGTATGCATCGTGCGTTGGTGTACACGACGGTTGTATCGCTTGCCGATTGTAATTGTTAGACATATAATTATATTTCGTGCAGGCGTTGTGTTACGCTTTTATTGAAACATTCGCATCTTGCATCTCTGCTAAATGGCTCGATGACAGAATAAACAGGAGCAAGAAACTCGAACATATGATATAACAAGATTCATAAAATTATTTGTAGTAGGTTACCAATATAAAAGCAAAGTTGTACATATAATTATTTCACAAAACTTTGAAAGAAATGTTGATTAACGTTTTTTCTGGAAAAATTCACGTTAGATTTGTTTTTAGGAATAGCCAACAAGTACACTGGCGTTTTTATGTTTTACTGTGCTAATGTGTACACTACAGCGAGGCCTTTTAACAGATATGTAACATTTGGGGCTTATCTGACGGCAAAAATAGTGTCTGCAACACGCGCTCAGTCCAAATGTTGGTCGTTCGAACTGGACGCGTTGTGCGACCGGGACAAGTAGTCAAGATCACGGCGCTGGCAGACATTCTCCTAGCTCCGAAACATTTCCACATTTCGGCGAATGCAGTTATGTGTCGCCATATTAAACTGCCAACGTGTCAAAGTCCGCAGCGCGTTTCGTCATTTTTAACCGCATTAATGCGATGGTCACCGCAAATCCGTAAGCGAATCCAGACATTGTGGGTTGTGTTGGAAACATTATGGCCATTCCTGATTTTCCGGGAGTTTAAGTAATCTCTAGGACTACCGGAATAGATGCAGATTTTCCGAATTTCCACTTCAGATATCCAGCAGCATCTTTCCCCACCCTTCAGAAGTTCGGTTCAAACTTCCAGCGACGTCTTTCAGATTCAGTTCAACAGAACTGAATTGACGATACGTAAAATATCGAATCCCCGGACTGAATCTCAAAGGTGATGTGGATAAGACTGTGACATTGTAGTGGTCGACCATGAATATATAAGACGGTGACAATGTAATGGTCGCCCGTGAATGTATAAGACGGGGACTTTGTAATGGTCGCCCGTGAATTGGGTCGCTAAAAGTAACTGTCCGAGCGGAGCACGTCGTTTGAAAGCCGAGCGATCAACATGTTGCACAGCACGGCCGTTTACACGACTTCGCATGGCTGTTAACTAACATCGGGATATCTTACCGCAGAGGTTCTGCTACATTCCGTACACTGCTGGCCACGCCTGCCTGCTTTCCTGTTTGTGCGACGTCATTTCCGGTCACCGTAAAACGTCATGTTGTTTTGCCGGCTCCCTTCGCACGGCGCCCGCTGTAGCAACCTGCGGATCTTGAAGACACCCAGTGAGTTGAGACCGGGCGTGAAATGTATATTTCCCGTAAAGTACAACATTAGCTCGTTTCACATAAGCCTATGACAACGTTTCCCGCGATCGGCAGTCAGAGATTAACAGCACGACTCCCTGTTATTCTATACATCCTTAATGGTCGTTCATGACACCTTCTGAAATGTACGAATGTATGTGTCTGTGCGCGTGTGTATACACGTGTATAATTTTAGTCGTTCTCAAATATTTGGTTTGTGTGTATATATAATTATATTATGTATATATATATATATATATATATATGTATATAAAATATTATATATATATATATATATATATATATATATATATATATATATATATATATATATATATATAATACATACTGGCATATGAATAGTAAAATTTGATATTAAACAAGAGTACATTCATATGATGGCATTTCTATGGACGCAGACTACATACATTTACGTTTTGACGACTCTGCAATTCGGAACATAATTATGTTTTGTTGAATGCCCGTAATGAATGCCCGTAATCCAATTTCAAAATATCAATGGGGCAGTCTGCGGACATAAAAAATTTTCATGTTCACCAGTAATCAAAGCCTTATTGCTGCAACGCGAGTGGTATATGTCACTTGTTCAAGAAGATTGCTCAAAACGAGAGCTTCTATAGTGATTTGGAAAACAATGTGCACCCAGATTGGGGCAGAAGACAATTTGGCTGATAAAATTCGCTGACAGCGTTCAAAATATGACGGCGAAAACATATACATTGACTGCAAAATTAGTATAAAGAATACCGATTTGACCAATTCAGTCTGACGAACCAGTTCCTCGTATGGTTTTACATGTTTCACGAGACAATGTAATAAGCAGCGCCACTGAGTTCGTTCCAGTTGAACCATATATATATATATATATATATATATATATATATATATATATATATATATATAATGTATATATATATATATACATATATATATATAAATAGGTGTATATAAATTACGTGCAACAAAAAACATTTTCATCCAATACTTTACTAACTAAAGGTAATCAGTCTTTGATATCTTTTCTGACAGAATTATTATGATATTATAGTGATGCTAGGTGTAAAATGTTGTGTGCAATAAGACAACTTAACCTATTTTACAAACACAGGGGGCTAGTGGAATATTTATGATAAATTGTGATTAATATTATAACGTATGGATGTTGATAAATGATCACTTTCGACAAAGGCCATGTTGATTTAAATCGTGACTGATATTTATGTGACTTCCTTGACAGTCAAATAATAATACTGTTTATTTACGAGAATATGAATAAATGACATATCTGGATACTGGATAATGAGAGTTAACACAAATAATTCTTGCTAGACTTATTTAAATTAAAAGTAAATGAAATTATAAAACAAATGTGCCACCAAAAGCAACAAATAAATGCAAGATATCAATTATTAAACAAACTGCATACAGTACGTAGAGAAATAACATGAGAGATAAACGATGCCAACATTAATATACAATTAATACGACAAACAAAATAATAACGTACCTTTTGCTTCACCAGCGGAAACCATGTCTCTTTCTTTCTCCTAAGGTTTGCAGGGGTTCTAATAGCAACCCCACTACCTGCCATCAGTTCCGCTGTCTTATCCCAGACATTTTGTGTCGTCCTGTGTGAGATGGCACGACCATGTGAGGAGTTCACATAATCATACAGCTCATACTTGTACATCTCAATGTGATCAACAAGTAGCCTTAATTCAGTCTCAGAAAATTTGGCCTTTCTCTGAAAAAGATGTACACAGTAAATACAATGGCCACTCCATGTGAAATTAACTAAGTTACAGAAGACATTTTTTAATGTTTTTATTTATATTTACAGTAATAAGCTGGTGTTTCATTGCCAGGGATAAAAACACAAGGGTTTGTTTATAAAATGTGAAGCACAGTGTCTCAGTGCAGCCGCTAGACCATTGGAAACTCAAGCTGGAGAAGCCATGTACAAATCATATGCTGTCATGTTGAACCTTGGACAAACTTGTTCACTCTACAATGACTACATGGCTCCGGTTCACTCGGTTAATTGAATGTGTATCTGGCTATAGACATTGGTGGATATTTGCGTACGGATTGGTTGCAGTATGCTGTAGTTCTTCCCAGAAAATAAGATCGAAACCTCAAAAAGAAGCTCGACTGAATAGATCTGATAGAGAAAAGTCCAACTGAGTAAATATGTATAGCTACCGGGGCCGGATGATGGTTCACCACTGTCCACAATGTGTCCTTCGTGACCTCAGGAAGAGAGCTTGGACACTATTAGACTTAACATGGAGGAACCAATTTACAAATTGATCAGTAAGGATGAAACTATGAACTACAGGATGAACAATTTTACAAGGTCAAGGGTCAACAGACTCAGTAAAGTTAAATTTTACAAATGTTTTACATTTCGTTTTAAGAAACGGGTTAGTTTATTATCTTGATTTCAGAAAATACTTATTAGGGAAAAATAGCAATATTACAGATATGTAAACTTCGTAGATGCATTATTTATTGTAATTTGTAGTTACATAAATAAAACAAACTGATTCCATCCGTGCGAGGGAGCCATCAGTTTAAAAAATGGCGTGGACTGCAGTGAATCAGTTCTGTGTCACTGTGATTCACAAGTAACTTGTCAAGTTATCCATGACCTGTCTTAAGAGATTTTATGAAAACTGTAATATTTCGCTAAGCCGAACTTATTTTAAGACGTGTTTGCATAACAAGTGAACATACGTATTATAGGTGGACACAGTATGGATAACTGTTGCAAATGTTTCTTCAGATGTTTATAAAAATGGCGTGTCTATCACGTAATATGGCGAACCATGAGTCGTGCCCCGTAAATATTAGTCGCATCCGGGATATTCGAGCCAGGTCCATAAAAAATCGTGGCACTGACATCTCATGTTTTAAATTAACCCTCTCGGCGTATCTCACGACACACTGCATGGTATCGCACTGTTTCCGTGACATGCGAATAAAATACAGAGTACCTCTAGTCGTAGGTAGAAATTATGACATTTGACGTAGACGTCTTCGAAGACGTTGACGACGGGCTTTGGATTTTATTTATACTGGTATATAACTATTTTCTTTCGCTTTTCGTCACTCAAAAGAACTGTTTTCAACAGTTTGATTGATGACGTTGAAAACTGTATGTGCTAGATTTAGTGCATACATATCTTACAGAAGGGTTTGGCCAGATTTTAATAAAAACTGAAAAACACATCTAAACCCACGGTTATTAGCCACACTACTGTGATATTTAACAACCCGCCGAGACGTTGATTAGACTTAATTTCTTAGAATCAGGCTCATCAAGCTTATGATAAAATCTACAACACTTCAAGAGACAACTTACACTGCAGGAATACAATCTGGAAGGGTATGCTATGGAAACCATAAATATGAATGAAAATAAAGGTAGAGGGATGATCCTATTTATACACAATTCGTTACGTTTCAAGCACACCATTTTGAGGTTGATTTTAACGAGGAACTGTTTTGCACCTTGAAACTGAAGGGGAAGGAAACACTTCTTGTAGGCTCCTTTTATAGAAGCCCTAACAGCACCACTGAAAATAAAGAAAATAAGTTAATTTTTGTTCGCATGTCCTTCTAATTGGAGACTTCAATTACCCTAAGGGTGATTGGAAAATAATGTGTACAATGGTACCAAGCTTAGAAGACAGAGAGTTTAAGTTTATCGAAAAGTTTAGAGATTGTTATTACATCCAACATATTTCTGAGCCTATTAGAGGTAGAAGGACAACAGAGCCATCACTTCTTGACCTAGTAATCACCAGTGAAGATTCCGAAATTGTGTTAATTGAAACAGCCTCAGCACTAGGGAAAAGTGACACTCCATAATAACAGTAATTCCACACACCAATACATGAGCCGATCAGAAAAACTGTTTATAAATATGATAATGGGGACTACCCCAAAATGGATGACATGTTAAGCATTGAATGGGATGCGGAATTTTATAGACATGAGGTAGATGTGCAGGCCCAATGGGATATCTCTACTATGAAAATTAGAAAAGAAGTAGAACGGTGTATACCTAAGAAGGTGATGTCAGAAAGAACAAAAACCATATTCAGTACCACTAAATGTAAAAATACGAACTAAAATCAGAAGAAAAAATTGACTGGAAGAAATATCCTCTAACTAGAGATGTCCACGCTTACCAGGAATACTGCAGATTACGCAATCAGGTTAGGAGGCTAACAAGAAAAGCACAACAAATATGAAAAAAGTATCATTAACCAAATAAAAGAAAATCCTAAGAAATTCTGGCACAACGCCCAGGCAAAAATGAAGACAAGAACGGGTATACCCAACTTAATAAAGAAAAACATAATTGAAAGATGACTTTAAATTAATATATATATATATATATATATATATATATATATATATATATATATATATATATATATATATATACACATATATATATATATATATATATTAAAGAGCCCAAATTTATTTTATATGGCGAGAAAATAAGAAATCACCACGCTACGGGCTAAAAAGGTGAGGTTGGGTGAGAAAACAACTGTGTTACAATTTCAGAGAAAACCATTGGAGGAAAAACCTCACAACGCACCCAAAGTTTATTGCATACCGATCACTTTAAGAATTTATCCATATCCACACACACACACACACATATATATATATATATATATATATATATATATATATATATATATATATATATATATATATATATATATATAGACAGACAGACAGACAGGCAGACAGCTAGATAGATAGATAGATAGACAGACAGACAGACAGACAGACAGGCAGACAGACAGACAGACAGACTGACTGACAGACGGATAGATAGATAGGCCCCCTCCCCACTTTTAAAGCCAAATTGCAGTAGACGGATGAAGGTTGCTGACATCCGTAAAACACCTGAAGAACAACAGCCATCTTGACAACAGGCTACTGAGTCTGCTGTGGGACCCCGGAGCAAGGTTCCAAACGGAACGGCAGACAACCATGGGATAGTACGAAGAACGTCTGCCGTATTTCGGTTTGTATTTGCCTGATTGTTTTCAGAAGAAGTGTCCTGAAGAACTTCAGAAAAACCGGCGAGTGACTTACGACGCCATTTGATATCCACGTAGCGTTCAGCCACTATAGGGCGTGCAAGTCTCGCGCGCGAAAACGAGGCTGGGGGCAGTTGGGGGCAGGAGGTCCGTATACTCCATGTTAACATATAGGACTTTGTTTTGTTTTGGTCGTAATAATCGAACTGTTCCGAAATAGCGTATTTCAGTTATATTGTCCGAAGGATTATTACAAGCAGAAGCAGTGGAACACTTTGCCGGTGACAATGGTCACGGAAATCATGAATTTTAATCGATTATTATTATTTCGCGCAGTACAACCTGTTTGGGCCAAACGTATGCTTGTGTTATGATTATGTGCATTTAGACAACTTGTCAATTATAAGTGCTTATCGAAACCACAACGTACAGCAATGTAAAACGCAAATCCCGTAAAAGACACATAGGTCTAACATCGTGTCTATTATCTGCACAACGTAAATCGCTATGTGTCTATGATAGTGTGGTAAACTCAATATTAAATCGGACATTTAAGATAAGAAACGTATAACACAAGATATTTATGAACTGATTTTCTTAGTATTCATCAGTCGGAAGCTACAACTGTCATCCATCGTTAGAATATTATTATTGTGTCCAGTCCCCAATTAGTCTCGCTTAGTCCCCAATAAGCTCCAGTCGCGCGGAGTCACGCCATGTATCGTGACCCACTTGCAGGCCCTATTCGACTTCCCGTCACCCGTCACCCGTCGTCGCCGGCGATGCGCCCACGCTGGCAGTCGTTCCTTTCCGCGAACACACCCCCGATTAGTACGCACTGACGCCGATGTTGAATCTTACTGTGCGCTTGTCTCGACTGCCACAAGGTGGACAGGCGCAGCCGCCCGATGAACGCAGAAGCTGATATGAACTCGTTCACGCTGTCTCACCGAGACCTGTGCGAGAATCTCGCGGTGGCAGACATTTTGGACGCCGTCGTTTACTGACCGCTGGCGAGTTCAGCGAGTCATGACCCGCATACCGATTTGTCGAACTTGAAAGAGTTTCAGATATCTTCGAAATGAAGGAGAGATCAGAAACATGTGTATAATTTCTCAAGTTATCTTTAGGCATAGTTGTCTTAGTGAAACGTGTGTTTACATGCGCTTGTTTAAACATAACCTGTTCTCAGTGATACATTTATGGTATTTGTTATCGTACCAAGTTAAGAATCGATAAATTATTTCAAAAATACAGTTAGCAATGCATCTAGATCATACAATAACATCTTGATAGACGTATTTATTTGCCTCACTTCCTCAACATTGGCTAGAGTGAAAGAAGAAACTAGGGAATTTATTTGCGGAGGATAAATCTTTTCGTGATTTAACATATAGACAAGGAACGAAAACTGTATTTACAATGGTAATCCTGACACCCCACAAAACGATCGCCCTGATTGTTTCACACGAAACCCCCGGTCTTCATCATAATATGTTTAATCGTAATAACCTAAATACTTGAAGAAAACATTACATTAACAGTAGATCCAGATTGCCATATACTCACCAAAGGCATTTCATCACACACACGCACTCACGCACGCACGCACGCACGCACGCACGCACGCACGCACGCACGCACGCACGCACGCACGGACTCACCCGACACCTAGCAGCGGTTGGTGGTTTCACGAAGGAAGTTGACTATGAATTTCGGTTTATGCCTAGCGCGCGCAAACAAGCACTTTCCATCAAATGTGTGGCCATGTTTTGCTAGATATTATTAACTAGAACCACTGGCATGTAAGCAACGGTCAAACCGCCAAGGATGTTGATTTTAATTACATACAATATTCGTTGTAACAACACCCGACATCAATGTTTGAAAATACCATCAATCTAACCCTCAAACAAACTATCAATCTAACTTTAAGAGTCTTTTTGCAAAAGAAAGTCAACCATAAAAAGGAATTTCTATGTACAAAAAATAGCAGGACGCTCCTGAAGAACGTGCGGCTGAGTGCGCTTGGCCTTTTGTTTTATGTCGCTGTCCATGGCGGTGCAACTCACAATATCAGGCTATACTTGAAATTGTTATCGCGGAATCTAGCCTTGCACTGTTAAAACGGCGTATTTGAAGATAAGTTTGTTATCTTTACGGCGACATGGACAACCGCTGTATGTGAAATAAAAATTAAATATGTAGTTGTATGTCACTGCGTAGATAATAATTTGATACTACAACACACCATTGTGACATTTTTGTTAGAGTTATACTTATTGCCAGTTATTGGAACGTCACATAGAGAATGATTATTCCTGCGTTTGAAGACCAGGAACAGCAGCGTCGGGTCGTCGTAAACACTTAACAAACTTATGAACAATAGAAGCCGTGTAAGCAAACTGGCCGCCGCGACTGCGGAAAATGAATGTTTATAATTGTATATGTGTGTGTATATATATATATATATATATATATATATATATATATATATATATATATATATATATATATATTGTGTGTGTGTGTGTGTGTGTGTGTGTGTGTGTGTGTGTGTGTGTGTGTGTGTGTGTGTGTGTGTGTGTGTGTGTGTGTGTGTGTGTGTGTGTGTGTGTGTGTGTGTGTGTGTGTGTGTGTGTGTGTGTGTGTGTGTGTGTGTGTGTGTGTGTGTGTGTGTGTGTGTGTGTGTGTGTGTGTGTGTGTGTGTGTGTGTGTGTGTGTGTGTGTGTGTGTGTGTGTGTGTGTGTGTGTGTGTGGTGTGTGTGTGTGTGTGTGTGTGTGTGTGTTAGTGTGTGTGTGTGTGTGTGTGTGTGTTGTGTGTGTGTGTGATGTGTGTGTGTGTGTGTGTGTGTGTGTGTGTGTGTGTGTGTGTGTGTGTGTGTGTGTGTGTATGTGTGTGTATATGTGTGTTGTATGTCTGTCTGTGTTGTGTGTGTGTGTGTGTGTGTGTGTGTGTGTGTGTTGTGTGTGTGTGTGTGTGTGTGTGTGTGTGTGTGTGTTTGCTAGTGGGGAAGTGTGTTGGTGAAGAACAAAGTGCTGCTCAATCGCGTTAACCGACCAGCCAGTAAACTATTGGGGTGACGCTACCAACTGCGCACGTACTGTATGACTCATACGTGACAACGAATTTATATAAGACCCATCTCACCCACAGCACGAATTATGTTCTGTTGCTAAATCTGGCTATAGGTACCTGTCAAATAGAATACGAACGAACCGATATCGCAATACTTTCCTCCCAACTTCGGCCAGGCTGCTCAACGCGAGATCTGGGAGGGGGAAGTGAAGTGGGACGATGGAGGATTATAAAGGTGGAAACGAGTATGAACGTTTGCATTATATGTGATTACGAATACCATTTTAAATATTGTTTTGTAAAAAATATTAATATCGCCGTGGTATGTTAATGTACCGCACGAATTTCACATTAAAGGTTATTGGATTGCATTGCATTGTAAACATGAGTTTCGACTATATACAAGTTAAGTAAATTTCAAGTATACAAATAGATTAGGTTTATCCGCGTGGTCATAATAAAAGAAACTATATCTCGCTGTTGGTAAGATGGCAAGATTGAATGACTAGTTTGTCACCTGTCAAACATTGGCGTATGAGACCATCGAGGTTCTTCTCTAATTATAATGTGTATGCGCTCAGACTTGTGCGGAGTGTAGACAGTCGCAGATCGTGTTGCTGACATAATCCAGCCAGTGCACTATCATATCACAAGCAAGGATTACATTATTTATGTAAAAGCATACTATATAAATGATATATACATTTTGTCTGAGTGCGTGGTGGATTACTCACTGTGTATACCAAACATATTGACTACCAGCTCCTGTCCGTCAGGCGCGAGATAAATCGGGTCTTAGCAATGTTACGAATCTCCGCCACTTTGACCGTCACATTTCTAAGACATGTTTGATGTATATATGCATAATTACAACATTCAACAAGCTGTAGCACACGTCATCGGCGAGAGGACCTATATAAGCAGTTGAACAAGAGGCACAAACATTGAGAAGAGTGCATCATTTGACTCCGGTCGTGCGTTCCTGAAGACAACGCGCCAACTTCTTCCATAGCTTCACAGGTCGCAGACAGAATGCAGAAGATGTGTCAGTATCTTTTGTTGGCCGTCGCCTTCTTTGCGTTGGCCGACGCCGTCGCTCAGTTGACAGAACAACAGAAGAACATTCTGGTGGACAAACACAACGAGTTGCGTCGTCTGGCCGGCGCATCGGACATGGAGAAGATGGTCAGTGTCAAATACCGGTGTCAGTGATGTCAGTCAATGCGTAGTTACGTTTAATTGCTATTTCATATTTAACTAGACTTAGCCAGATTTAATTATGTTTAACCAAATTTGAGCTAACTTTTAGCTAATCGAAATTCGATCCGTGTTGTCCTTGGTATCCTGTTTGCACGAGTAGGTTTTGTTGTTCAACATATTCACGCTACTAGCAGCCAGACAACCAACACATAGTCTGATTCAATCATTCACGTGAACATATTGTCATTCGCTTTGAATGTCGCAGCAAGACACTGAAACTCCTACAAACGAGATATCAGACGAACTCCGGAAGAGAGGTCACAAAAGTATTCCTATGTGTTAATCGGAGACAGCGCAATATTTTGGCCTGTTGGGGAAGGAGAGGTGCAGAAATGCTGATGTCCAGATAATAAATCTTTAACAAAATCCACCAGCTAATGAATAAGAAGCAATGTAAAAATGGCGGACGCGACAAATCGGTAACACGCGCGATATTATCAAACATCGGAGTGGTGGTAATGCACCGGTATAGTTACCAAATATTCATTTTGTTACGATGTGTCAGGTAAATATTCGCGTTAATTTTAATCGACATGCATTCTAAATCACACGATTTGTGGATTTCGTTAGCTTCTTAAATATTAAGTTAAAGAACGTTTTTATTATCTTAATCTAAATTAAATATATATCTAAACTGTTTTGTGTAGGAATTCAAATATTTAAATACGTGTTGTACATTTATTGCAACACTTAGCGACCGTTGGTGACGTAAACAAAGGAAGAATGGATGCTTGATCTATTTTAGTTTAGTTACTACCGTACGACAATTGCGAACTTCGCTCCTATATGTACGGGACTGCTTTTTTCACTTTGCTGAACTTACTATTTCGCATGACCATTTTATTTGTCACGTATGCTTGTGCATAATTAATTAAATATGACATGCAGTTGTTAATACTGTCAATTATCTTATTGGGGTGGAGGCACAATGGGAATACCTTATACATGCAATAACAAAGTTAAAACCTCAAAATAACTACCTGCATATTGCACTGTTTTCTTCAAATACATGGCCACTGCGTTCACCAGAGACCAATGCTCAACGAACAGCACTAATAGAATATAGACGAAGGATTATCGGCGCCTGAGAGTAAATAGATTTGCAGTGCTTGAAATCGCATAAAGCAAGTAATAGGAGGACTGTAGTTCTACCATACATGTCATATGTTATACAGACCTGGAACTCTGAGCTGGCGAACATGGCGGCATACTTGGCTGGCGCTTGTGTATATCGCCATGGATGGCCACCCAGTTACAAGTACGGAAGTAGACCTGGCCAGAATATCTACGCGACGACACGGAGAGTTGACTTGGCTGGTGCCACCCAAACCTGGTACAACGAGGTGAAAGATTACAGCTACACCTCGAATACTTGCAAGAGGGGCAAAGTGTGTGGTCACTACACACAGGTATGTCAGGTGGTGTTCTCGTGAAACCATATTTAACAGATAAAGCAAGTAGTGTCGTTGTGGGGTCACTAACTCACTCGACAATCTGTTCATATAGTGAATGAACAGAATAGGTATGTCAAGTAACGGTCTATGTGCTTACTTTAAGCAGGTACGTTTTGTTATCTTTGAAAACGTGTTTATTCATATTGTCGTCATATATATATATATATATATATATATATATATATATATATATATATATATATATATATATATATCATCACACCATCACACACACACACACACACACACACACACACACACACACACACACACACACACACACACACACACACACACACACACACACACACAGCACGCACACACACACACACACACACACACACACACACACACACACACACACACACACACACACACACACACACACACACACACACGATTTTGAGCAGGTACGTCGTGTAACGTTCCTGTGTGACCATTATTAACTGGTATGTCTTGTTACGTTGTTAATTGTGGCTTTGTTACAAACCTTTTATTACTCCACGTTAGCGGATACCAGTAAGTAAGTTAATACTAGTGGATGTTATTGCCTAAGTCCCATCAAACTGCATGTGGTACCGGCGTGAATTTGACCGAGATTATTTTGCAGACAGTCTCGGCGAGACTTTAACGTGGAATGTTTGCAGCCGGTGTGGAGTTACTGACGTGGAATGTTTGCAGACGGTGTGGAGTGACTGACGTGGAATGTTTGCAGCCGGTGTGGAGTGACAGACATGGAATGTTTGCAGCCGGTGTGGAGTGACTGACGTGGAATGTTTGCAGACGGTGTGGAGTGACTGGCGTGGGATGTTTGCAGACGGTGTGGAGTGACTGACGTGGAATGTTTGCAGCCGGTGTGGAGTGACTGACGGGGAATGTTTGCAGACGGTGTGGAGTGACTGACGTGGGATGTTTGCAGACGGTGTGGAGTGACTGACGTGGAATGTTTGCAGCCGGTGTGGAGTGACTGACGTGGAATGTTTGCAGACGGTGTGGAGTGACTGGCGTGGGATGTTTGCAGACGGTGTGGAGTGACAGACGTGGAATGTTTGCAGCCGGTGTGGAGTGACAGACGTGGAATGTTTGCAGCCGGTGTGGAGTGACTGACGTGGAATGTTTGCAGACGGTGTGGAGTGACTGACGTGGAATGTTTGCAGACGGTGTGGAGTGACTGACGTGGAATGGTTGCAGACGGTGTGGAGTGACTGACGTGGAATGGTTGCAGACGGTGTGGAGTGACTGACGTGGAATGGTTGCAGACGGTGTGGAGTGACTGACGTGGAATGGTTGCAGACGGTGTGGAGTGACTGACGTGGAATGGTTGCAGACGGTGTGGAGTGACTGGCGTGGAATGGTTGCAGACGGTGTGGAGTGACTGACGTGGAATGGTTGCAGACGGTGTGGAGTGACTGACGTGGAATGGTTGCAGACGGTGTGGAGTGACTGACGTGGAATGGTTGCAGACGGTGTGGAGTGACAGACGTGGAATGTTTGCAGACGGTGTGGAGTGACTGACGTGGAATGGTTGCAGACGGTGTGGAGTGACTGACGTGGAATGTTTGCAGACGGTGTGGAGTGACTGACGTGGAATGGTTGCAGACGGTGTGGAGTGACTGGCGTGGAATGTTTGCAGACGGTGTGGAATGACTGACGTGGAACGTTTGCAGACGGTGTCGAGTAACTTTGGCGTGGAATGTTTGCAGGTGGTGTGAACATGACGACATCATGATTTTGCCCTGTATTATACGCATGTGGTGTCAGTGTGTCTTTAATCTGGAATGTTGTCAGGTTGTCTGGGCCAAGACTCGAGAGTTGGGTTGTGCGTTCGCCCACTGCTCTCCGCTTCGTGGTGTCCCTTGGGGTGGAGCTGACTTCCTCGTGTGCAACTACGGACCCGCGTGAGTAGGCTTTATTGCATTAGAGTGAATGTATCGTGGCTGCATGCTCCACTGAGGGTTGCAATGTGGGTGGGATCATAAAGCCTCACCTCAGCGCTACGTAAGCATTAGCTTTACTTATTCAACGTTTAGTATTGCGCTTGCATGAGATGCAACTCTCGCGAACGTACTTGTGTTTGGTGGTTCAGTTGCTAGAACTTCGTATTCTCGACTAAGGGAATCCAAGTTCGAATCCTGTATTGCCGTGGCGAACGTTCGACATGATCGTTTATTTTACAATACTCCAGTTCACACAACTGTTTGAATGAGTACCTGGCTTTAGACAGCCTTCGCGCGTTGATTCCGGTGTTGCTGGCGTTTTACCAGATACGTCGAGATAGTGTTGGATTGAACAGGGCTAACAGGGCTCTATAGTATAATACGCCTTGATCAGTCCTGACAACTGGATACTGCTGTGCACAAGAACGTACCTTTACTGTTTATACAACGCAAAGTTTTCCACATTACTGAAAAAAAAATTCGATATTGGGAACCGTACGACGCCGAGGGTGATGCAGTAAATGGGTTTGTAGAGGTAAAAATAAATTATTTCAGACGATTTCCAATACATTGTTTGCTTGTTGCAGTGGCAACGTGAACATGCATGTGAGGCGTCCGTACAGGAAGGGAGCTGCCTGCTCGGCGTGTCGTACAGGCTACGGCTGTGATAGAGGATTGTGCACCAGAAGTGAGGGTTTCTCGCTCATTTGAACACGTCGTTTAACGAAACAATTGCCGTCTGCTTCATAAGAACAGTCACAGCAATCTGCTCACTACTTCGGAAACAAAGGCTTTTATATCCTCGATGTTTGAGGCTGTATTGAAGTAATGTATGCATGTCACACTACCCCTACTCGTCAACAGCTTATTTATTTAAATCATTATATGTATATATATATATATATATATATATATATATATATATATATATATATATATATTTAATAATTATGTATATTGTATATATATATTAATTTATATATATATATATATATATATATATATATATATATATATATATATATATATTATATATATATATATATATATATACAGTGTACTTGTAAATATGCGAGTTATTCATTTATACGCGGTGAAGCTCATTCGATTCCTGCTTAGCTGAAGACTTTATATGCCTACGCGATAATGCGAGCGTAGTGACGTTGTTTTCTCAATATCCTTCCAGACGGCAGTGGCAGCAGTGGTAGCAGCAGTGGCAGCAGTGGTAGCAGCAGTGGCAGCAGTGGTAGCAGCAGTGGCAGCAGTGGCAGCAGTGGCAGCAGTGGCAGCAGCAGTGGTCGCACACCAAGTCGCGGTACGTATGTATTCAGTCGTGAGCCTTAAGTACATTCGTTCGCCAGAACCTCTGGGCGAACACATAAGATTGCATAATGGAAGAGCAAAAACAAGGCGTTTTAAGATTCCCTGTAAGGAACTACTCCATTCGTGCTTGTGAAACTGTGCGTTCTGTGAGCCGACTGTAAAATATGAATGCATAAATTGGGAATGATGCTTTCGAAGTAGACGTGAATTCGGGAGGGAGTCATTAGATCAATTCGTGAATTCGGGAGGAAGTTATTATTGCGTAATTTTCTGACATTTTCGATCGGTCAGTCGGTCGGTCGGTCGGTCGGTCGGTCGGTCGGTCGGTCGGTCGGTCGGTCGGTCGGTCGGTCGGTCGGTCGGTCGGTCGGTCGGTCGGTCGGTCGGTTCGGTCGGTCGGTCGGTCGGTCGGTCGGTCGGTCGGTCGGTCGGTCGGTCGGTCGGTCGGTCGGTCGGTCGGTCGGTCGGTCGGTCGGTCGGTCGGTCGGTCGGTCGGTCGGTCGGTCGGTCGGTCGGTCGGTCGGTCGGTCGGTCGGTCGGTCGGTCGGTCGGTCGGTCGGTCGGTCGGTCGGTCGAAAATTAACTTATTTAAATATTTGTTTAAAAACATACAATCTGCTCTTATGTGTGTGTACGTTTCATGTGTCTTTCAAAGTGTCGGACGTAGTGTGCCATCCAGTTGTCATCAAATTGATATGACCAACCATTTTCATGAGCTAAACCGTGGCCAGGACAAGTCAATACAAGATTTACATGAAAAACAATAATAGTTGTTTGTGACATACCGTTATATTGTTTTTGTAGGCAAATGTCAAAATAAGCACAGGTATTGTGGAGCCAATCCCGGGTGGCCGCGATTTTGGTGCGACAGGAGACATCCCTACGTTCTGCGTTACTGCCCTCTCATGTGTGGACTGTGTCGTCAGTGATTAGCCACAAGAGTAATATGTTTTACGTAATGTTAAATGACTTTTGGTATGTGTGTATGTGTGTGTGTGTGTGTGTGTGTGTGTGGTGTGTGTGTGTGTGTGTGTGTGTGTGTGTGTGTGTGTGTGTGTGCGTGTGTGCGCGCGCGCGCGTGCGTGTGTGTGTGTGTTGCGCGCGTATGTGCGTGTGTGTTGTGGATGCGTGTGTATGCGTGTGCGCGTGTGCGCGTGTGCGCGTGTGAGCGTGTGTGCGTGTGTGCGTGTGTGCGTGTGTGTGGCTTGTGTGTCTGTCCGTGTGTGTATATGCGTAAGTGTGCGTGTGTGTTTGTATTTGTGTTTAGGGGGTGTTATAATTGGCGGATGGGCAACATTTGGATCCGGGAGTACTTTGCGATCTGACCTAAACAACACCTCTAATAACAATGCAATGTAATATTTGCAGTATCCCCAATTTCCTCATTCAGTTGAACCTCCGCGCAATACACTATCAAACTCACCAACATGTTTACATAGTAATGAATCATAATATTCTAAGTACACTACAACTACGTATACTAACAGTTCGAATTTTATGATAACAGCAATTTTTTCTAGGAAACTAAGGGTCAAAACGTTACGCAGATATATTTGCTGCTCTCTGCAAATATGCATACATACATACATATATACATACATGCATGCATGCATGCATACATACACACACACATGCAGCCTTGTACATACATACATACATACATACATACATACATACATACATACATATATATATATATATATATATATTATATATGTATATATATATATATATATATATATATTTGTATATATATATATATATATATATATATATATATATATATATATATAATGTTTGTTCTTAGGTAATTGTTATATAAGACGATGAAATACAACGTGCCAACGAACAACAAGTCGCCCAGGAAGATACATTATTTACAACTAAAAAAGTGTCACTACATTTTTGGTTCGTGGATCTACTAAGATAATTTATTCATGACCAATATCCAAATATAGAGCCTAGATTCTTATTCCAGCAACATAATATACGTATTTGAATATGCGTGTTACGTCTACCATTCATAACTGCACTTAAATAAACTACTTATGCACTGGCGTACTATCGTGTTGATTTATGTATTCTATGTACTTCCGAACGTTATGGACCATGTGCATTATGACGTCATTATCTGGGTAAGCTCTTCCGGCGGAATGCATTGTGCATTTTGTACTCATCAAACTTTTGTTGTGCCGCCATTATTCCTGTTAAAAGGCGTGAGTGTTGTGGGTGTCTCGCAAGTACTGGCTGTATCACAAACTGGCTATATGCCGAACAAGTGATTAAACTTCAGGCACATAATCAACGTGTGTGAATCCGTCATCAATGGGCGTCGCAACTTAATGTGTTACTATTTATGCCGTACTATTTGACAGGTCAAAAATCCGTGTCATTTAAATGTAATCGATTGTTTAATGTCGTAGCGCACGTTTTTGACAGGCGTCTATTCGATTGTCCTATGTACTGTGTAGGTACTTCACGCAAAGCGGCTATTGTAATCTTTTGCTTTAAGATAATCTACGGTATATATCTGCTGCAGACGTGGCACACAAACCTTATAATTAAGAATGTGTAAATATTTCAGATAGCATCCTATGTTTTACACACACTTTACAATATTACATTATACCGTGAGCGAATCATGGACATTTTAGTAACATTCGAGGGAGACGTAAAATATGCAAAACTAAACATACCAGAGTTGGAGGTAAAAGATGGCTTCGTTACCCAGGCTCCGTTAGGTGGAAGCACTTTTAAGCCCTTCAACTCTGACTGGGAAACTAATGCTCTGCATTTGTAACCGCCAGGGCGGCCTTACCCCAGATTAGGGTAGAGACGCTGATTGGCTCTCAGGCCAACTATGAAATAAATTAAAATAACGATATACTTTTAGAAGATAATGATATCCTATGAAAATTATTCAACAGTGAACTTACATTAACCAAAAAATAAGTAAAATTTCAAATTTACATGTATTTATAAAATAAGAATTACGGCGGGATTAACTAGTATCCGTGAGGTGGCAGCATTGTTTATCCCCACACGGATAACATACACATTAAATAAGGATACCTTTTTATCAAATAATGCTGTATTATAAAAACTATTCAAAATTAACCTTATATTAACACAAAATATAAATTACGGCAAGATTAACCAGTATCGATGTGGTGGCACTATTGTTTAGATCACGCGGATAATATTCAAAAGCCGGCAGAATCACCAGACTGTCTTCTCAGCGTAGTTACGCAGCCGACCGACAGTCGGTTAAGCGAGACTATACCTTGGCCAATCATTTTGCAAATCGCAATATAAGCTCAGCCAATAAAATCGCTCACGAGGACTGTGGCGAGCATCTGATCATGTGATATAACGTTGGGTAATTTCAGCCATACCCTGCTCGTGTTACATGCACTATTTGGGATGTAGAAGCAAATATTCGAATACACAAAACCGTGCGATTGGGCTGATGGGCTGTGCTGATTGGAGAGTCGCGAATGCCGAGTAAATAAAGTAGTTCGACATGGTTAAATTCAGCACTTCTCATGACGGATTTTCCAGAGCTACTTTGCAGGCCAAGGCTGCTTAATTGATTTGGTTTGCGAGGATGGTCCAATCGCACGAGCACCTGAACTATTTTATGTCTTTAAATATCTGTTTCTACATCCTAAACTTTGTATGTGACACGACTGAAATCACACAAACCGGACGATTTGTTTGGCTGAGCTTGAATTCAAAGTTTTGCAAAGAGATCAGCCAGGGATACTACTACCTGGTATTGCCGTAATCAGCAGCAGGATGCAGCATTGAGGCGGATGTAAACATAGTACTTCACTCGACTACGATCTATTGCGGGTTGCGGCTGTCTGCGAGGTTGGTGATCAAGTTGAGAACTTTATTCGAGATCAAGTCATCGATAATTGGCGATCGGAAAAAACGTAGGACGAAGCTGCTATCAGAGTACGACTTGAAGCTAAAACGTGGACTTGAAGTGGCAGCTGCGCACATCAACATGGTGAGTACAGCAGCTTGGCGAGACAGGCAGAAATACTTCAAGGCAAAGGTGAATGACAGTCGTGCCAGTCACAACTCGACAGTTGTACAAGAAGATGTGGTCGACGTGGCCACACAGCAGATGTCTATCGCTGCACGGACAACTCCAATTGTTACACAGGTGTGATTACGGGACATCTTAGTAAGACATGCGGCCGTCACAAGAAGCAGACACAGTCGCGATACAGCCACAAACTTACCGTGACGTACGTCATGGGTGGAAACTGAGACAGTGGATCTGAGTGATTTTCTGAATTAATAGACACCACAATTTGTCTTCGTCGCGGGGTTAAACCGTGACATTATCAGTTGGCAATATCCCGGTAACCACGTTGATCAGTAGATTCTGGATGAGCCTGCAATAGATTATAAACACTGAATGCGTCGGGAAACTCATCGATCGAAGAATGACAACACAAAAGTAGCATACATCAGTACAGCTAGCCTCGGTTACCCAGACTCCGTGAGGTGGCAGCACTTTTAAGCCGCTCAACACCGCCTGGGGAAAGAAAGGCTTTGCGTTTGTTAGGCCTTGCCCCAGATTAGGGTTAGAGACGCTGATTGGCTCTCAGGCCAACTTTGAAATAAAAATTAGAATAACGATATACTTTTACAAGATAATGATATCCTATGAAAAGTATTCAACATTTAAGTTATATTAACACAAAAATAAGTACAAATTCAAATTTACAGTTGTTTATCAAATAAGAATTACGGCAGGATTATCCAGTATCCGTGAGGTGGCAGCATTGTTTAACCCCACACGAATAACATACAAATTAAATAAGGATAATTTTGTTATCAAATAATGCTCTATTATAAAATAAACTATTCAAAATTAAACTTATAATTAACATAAAATAAATAGAAAACAAATTTGCAGTTGTTTATGAAAATAGAAATTACGGCGGGATTAATCAGTGTCCGTGAGATGGCAGCATTGTATAGATCACGCGGATAAATAATTATTCAAAAGCCGGGAGACTCAACAGACTGTCTTCTCGGCGTAGTTCCGCAGCCGACCGACAGTCGGTTAAGCGAGACTACGGTAGAGCTAGCTACCTGTTACAGTAAATAATGTTGATCAGCGCCATCGTCAATGCATAGGACAATGAAATTGAAACTGATTTCCTTGTGGTCAAATGAACAACCACGCCACTACTGGGCAAACCGACTGCGAAGTAACTTGGGTTGTTGACATTGTGAGTATGTCACGTGATTGAGTCGGACAAATGCGGCGAAAAGTAGTCAAAAGGTTCCCGGAACGTTGGAACGCATGTTAAGTTGCACATCGACATCTCCGTCCCCCGGTAGCCCAGAAGCGCAGCCGGGTGCTATTTAATCGGCGGTAAACAGTCGCGAGAGAGATACAGAAGTTGAAAGCAGTAGGTATCATTAGGAAACTAGCTGGCCCAAAGGAGTGGGTGTCCAGAATTGTGATATTTCCCTGACCGAAGAAACCGGGACAGGTAAGGCTCTGCGTTGATGTGCGACGTGCAAGCAGAACCACTTGCGGACGAAACTCGTGACTTCAACCTAGCAACCCAAGGGTCGTTGCGCTGCACTTCTGTACCCTGGCCGATCGTCTCCAACAAATTATAGCAACTGACCTCGCCAGTCGCCACTGCATTAGCCGCGGGAACAGCGCAGATACCCGCCTCAATTTGAAAACAGATACACGAATGGTGGGAATCCCGTTCGCATCCTAAACATTGAATCTCGTTTGGCTGAAACATGTTTTATGATGTCCACCTGACCTGGTTTGAACTAGAGAAGTGCTGGTGCTGGACCCATGTCGCGCGAGGATGCTTGGCACGCACTCAGAGCGCTCAGAGCGAACTCGTTGCAGTGTTTATCGCGCTTATCAACCGTATCAACCGACAAGAACACTGCGCTCTGCGAACAATAACATGTCAGAAGTGAAGCGTACCCGTACCAAAGCTGGAGACTGCTCGTTCGCTATCGCTGCTGCGTCCCTATGGAACAATTTACCAACGGTCATTAAGACTTGTGACAATCTCACCAGCTTCAAACGTCTACTGAAGAGACACTTTTGTCGTATCGCATATTAGTGTAATTCGACATGAACATTATATCATTTTTTACTAGATTGTTTGGTAATATTATCAATACATAATTATACACTTATTTATTGGCATTATTGTTACGTAATTATTATTATTTTAACAGTTTTAACATAAACGAAACTGTTTATTACTAATAAATTATACATATACCGTCAGTTATCAGTATAATTGTAATATAATTATACACTAGACCGATTATTATGTATTTTTATGACTAATACGTAATTTATTTATATATTTAAAAGTGCTACGCTGTTTAATACCGTACTCATTTTAATTATTTATATACATATACATATATGTTTTACATTTATTTTAAAACACTAGTATTTGTCTTATTATATACATATATATTTTTATGTCGTTTAAATTGTAATATGTTGTGAAGCGCCACGAACGATTATGGATGTGGCGCTATACCAAATAATTATTATTATTATTACATTTTTCCGGTCGTTATAAACTTTCCGATTGACGTTTCTGCGCATGTAAAATCATTAATGTGCAGCGAAACCACAAAGCATTTTGGGTATAAATGCCACGGGCTGTTCATTAACTCTCCCGTGATGATTATGCTTAAAATGTCGTTCAATACATTAAAATATTACGTTTGTTTAAATCACTGTCACGGATTATGGCGCACTACAGTCACGTGATTTGCGTTTGCTATCAATACATGCCTCAAAACTTGTTTGCCTCGCGTTAATTTTCGACAAATAACTCTGCCGAGATGTTGTACACATTCTAACGAACAGCCCGCGGTATTTATACCATAAATGATTTGTCGTTTCGCTGCACATTGATGATTTTACATTTATCGCGCATGCGCAAAAACGTCAACCGGAACGTTTATAACACCGGAAAAATGTAAGCGCTACAGCGAAACTATGTTCAATAAGACCCACTTTCGTTCCGGCTAGTATCGCCTGGGACTACATTCGTCGAGTTTTTACCAAAAAAACAACTATGTTCTCCACTCACCTGGACGTGTACAGGTACAAGCACCTGTCCTTCTGGATCAACGCGGCAGCAGGTGTTGCAGCATGACATTCAGACTGTCGTACAAGATGAGTCAGGTGCCATTAACATCAGTAACGACATCGCTGTCTTAAGCGTCGACCAGCGACCTCGTGACAAAGCTCTATATGACGCACCGCACCAGCTCCAGCAGGACGCTGGGCTGACGGCTAACTTGGAGAAGTGTGAATAATATTGAGATCTGGGCTGAAGCATCCTCGCAAGCCAGGAGTCGTTGGCTTCGCAACTACATCCCTGGCAGACCGTCTCCGTAAAGTTGGGGAGTGAGCGGAGTCGAACTATACAGTTATAACAGTTGACTTCGCCTGTCGCTATATATTGCGTCGGCCGTGGGAACAGCCAATTACCCGCCCTCAATTAGAGAACTGATACACGACTGGTGGGAATCCCAATATAATGGTCCATTCACGTCCTAAACATTGCATGTACCTCGAGCAGCGTGTGGCTGAAATCACACAAAATAATATATAACATGACCGGAGGCCGACCTGCAGAACCGAGGAACGAGGCATGGCGCAGTACAGTCCAGTTACGTCAAAGACGGCGAAAAACCTTCAACAACATCTCTTGAATCTTCAGATGTAATCCGAGGGACGGCCGATAATTATGTTCTGGTGCAAGTGAAATGCATGTTTAGGATTGCCTGGGTGTGGCCTTTGGGGAATCTCTGCGGGAGGCAACTGAAGGTTATTTGTTCTCCGTGGATCCGCCTCCGTAGAGTCAGACCCACCATAAGAGGGCATTTGTAAGTGAAAGGGTAACAAGAAACTCGGAGCGGCGGCAAGCGTTATTGCATTAACGTGGCGGCACGTGGTGGGTAATAAGACAAATACTTTTGCCGTCGTTTCCTATTTTGATGAGTGGCGCCACATGGTGGACTGACTAGAGTCAGTTCTACACGCAAAAAATACTAAGGTTAGACATCCCATCAGCTCAGTTCTCCTACTACACTCCTGGCCATACTTCTTCATTAGCCTGTTTTCGATACTGTTTCATTTCGTCTCTACGCAAGTTATTCTTGGCAAAATTGTGTTGATGTGCACAGCGCTGTTGTAAATGTCCGCCCCTTGATGCCATCAATTGACCTCCATTATTTCGTCTCGGTTTCACGGCTCTAACTATCGATGACATACATCGGAATATCGGGGAGCGCGGTACTGTTAACAACAGTTCGGTGACTTCTGATTTCGTTGTTGGGACAGAACTAAATATTGCACATAACGAAATCCCCTCTTGCACCCCTCCACCTTTCGCGCACTCCTAATGCAATGTTTTATTGCACATTTCTATTGTGACGTAATCTTCCCCATGATTGCATATATGCGCATATATGCAGCAGTGTAAATATCTAAACGTCATCTGTCGCTGGCGTTGATGATCATGGACATCCAAACCTTACGGTCCTTTGTAGTTTCGTGCTAAAACCACTATCTATTAGTTTATCTTCGGATAGCGGTACAACCGTGTTTCATTCGTTTGCATAAACTATTTTAAATATACGACAGAATAGAGATTTAGAGTATGGATATCCAAAGGAACATATTGCTCAGGTTTTTATTGAAACAACTTTCCTATTGATTACGGTGAAATTGCAATGTTAAGTGAACGTACAGGTGGAGCCTGTTTTTACCGAGCGTACATCGAATATGCCGTTACACAAATATCTAAGGATAAGTTTATTTTTTATGGAATGAACTTTCTAAATCAGTACTTGCTATTTAATTAAATGGCGCTCATGCCACTGGTCGGCAAAATGTATTTGTAGATTTGTGTTTAGTTAATTTCTTTTGAATTTCGAGAAGAGAAAACATGCCCGCCATTGATAGGTATTTTTGTACGTACAGCGCACAGGAAGCTGATGCAGATTGTTCAGAAGTGGTACTGAATGGAGAAACAAGGAGATCCAAACTATGTTTCACACGTCGCATTGAAGCTTTACGGGGTCAGATTTTCACCGAAACTGTGGAGCGACTTGCCTTCAAATGTCCTGATTGCGAGTCTGTTATGTTGACTGATTGACATTGAGCTGGTGCGCTATAGGGCAGATGTAAGAACCGTCGACAATATATCGACATTGTATCCCACGGGAACCTGTTATTGCAGACGATTTGGTACATTCTGGGTATGGATGTCATTATATCTGCCGTCATCCGTCAACGAAATGATGTTGGCAAACCGGATCTTCATCGAAACGACCGGTCATATTTCACTGTATGCCTTACACGACTGCGCTATAAACATTGCGTCGGATGTTTTCTGTGTCGGTTGTGAAATCTGTGGCGATACATTTCTCTTTACACTAACGCACGGGTCTATCTTCAGCCTGAGTTGAGAAGTGGACGAACATACCTCAAATGTGCAGTTGGTGATCTCAAATCAGATTCCAGCGGAATTCGAAAAACTTTCAAGCTGTTTCAAGAACTCGGCAGGGTTCTGTTAAGTGACTCGTCTACATATTGACAAGACTCTCTAATTGCCTGTTATATATATATATATATATATATATATATATATATATATATATATATATATATATATATATATATATATATATTCAAGAAAAAGCGATGTAACTAACAGCTCGGTGACAGTCCACCTACACAAAGAAAGCAACAAGATCAACATCAGGAGAGGAGTACGACAGTGAGATACCATATCGCGCAAGTTGTTTACGGCAGCATTCGAAAGTATATTCCGACGACTGACTTGGAAAACCAGACGCTTAAAGATAGACGGCGAATATCTTAGTTATCTTCGCTTCGCTAACAACATACTCATATGCGCTAATACACCACATGAGCCACAACAAATGCTCCATGAATTAGCTGATAAAAGTGAAAATCAGGGTTTGAAGATGTACAAATCGAAGACAAAGGTGATGATGGAAAACGACACACCAATATATGTCAACAACACTCAGATCGAGAACGTTGAAAGCTACACTTACCTGGGACAGAGATACAGCACCAGAGACAAAAACCAAGACAAGAAGATTCAAAGAAGACTTACGGCCGGTTGGACAACAATTGCCAAGCATCGCGACATATTCAAGGGTAACATTGGAACATGCTTGAAAAGACAAGTCTACAACTCATGCGTACTTTCACTAATGACATACGGCGTGGAAACACAGACACTCACCTTCCAAACAAAGAACAAGCTAGCAGCTGCACAGAAAAACATCATCTGGGTAAGAAAAAGACACGTCAAAGATGTGACTGAGTAAGTCAGAAGGCGGAAGTGGACCTGGTCAGGTCACGTCAGCAGAATACGAAATAACCGATGGACATTCCAAATCAGCACCTGGAAACCTTCCGAAATGAAAATACCTAGAGGAATACCGGCGAAACGGCGGAGAGACGAAGTTGACGACTACTGGAAGGCTACCATCTGGCAGAGGATAGTGCAAGAGTGCAAGATAGGCAGATGTAGCCTTCGCTCAACCACGGAACACTATGGCTGCACAATGATAATGATAATGATGATGATGATGATCATATATATATATATATATATATATATATATATATATATATATATATATATATATATATATATATATATATATATATATATATATAACATGATCGCTATCTAACCAGCAACTAACACGGAGATTTGTGTGTTATTCGACGGTATAATTATTTGAGCGTTTTGTTGTGTAGTCCTGTGTCCGAGGGCGGTAATCTGCCTGTAGTGTCGTGTTCGATCGATCGTGCGGTTCATGATACGAGATTTTCGTCATCAACAGACTCGTTAATGGCGTCATGAATATGGCTTCTTGAACGTCGCGGTAGAGACCTGTTAGAGACCCAACGTGTGTCGTTGTTGAAGCCACTGATGGCGTATCGAGTGAGGTTAACAAGACGGCTGGTTGGCATGAGGAACGGGGTACAATTACTCAGTTGTATGCTCTTGGGATAGTTATATTTTGCGTTGATAATCGCTTAGCAGGACTTGTGTTGACATCGGTCTGGTCGCAAGCGTGGTTGTGCAAGCAACTTGCAAATGATGTGGTTTATTTGCACAAAGTCTTGCATTACAACTAGTCATTCATGTCATTCAAACATTCGGTACTGATGATTTACTTTGTTCAGAGTTAGTGTTTTCTCTGTGCAACATCTCCAGTCGCTGTAGGTTTCTGGATGAATCAAACACATTAGTGTTCAAAGGCAGACTAATGACAAAACTAGCTACGGCTCTTGTCTGGAACATCGGCGAAGTCTTATGTCAATCAATGGAAACAAACCTAAACAAACCAGTGGAATTAGATAAAAATATCGTTGAGTCGCTCAGTGTCTGCTAATGTCATAAACATGTGTTCAGCGACAGAACCCAACAGGCGAACAGCGAACTGGTGTTATATAATCTTTCGTGAGGACTCTTCTGGATTGTGGAATAAATATTAGACGCATTTTCTGTTTGAACGCATTAGAAGGCACTGCACGTGCGCGAGCACTGTCGCATGACAACTAAACCTGTACTCGAATACATAACTACGTTTATTAGCTGGTTTATAACAATGCAAGACAACTAAAATTATCCGAATTCGTGACTTAGCTTATTTGATATTTTACAGTGCATTTAATTTCAAATATGCTTAATTTCATTGCGCAAACCTTCGAACCAAAACGTACACGTTTTTTTGTTTAACATAGACGCGATTTCACGTATATACCTAGGAATAGTGCATCGGAAACATTCACGGAATGCCGAGAATTATTCGACCGCAGCTGACACATACTTAGCAGCGTCAACAATGACCAACATTGGTTGGTCAACACTGAACAGTTTAATGTCGCACCAATTGCAGCCACTCTATTGAACCATGCGAGTGAGCTTCTGTAATGCGCATCGGATTCGAGGAGAGCTCACGGCCGAGCGTCCTGTGGCCGCCGCCCCTACAGCCATCGCCATCGCCACCGC
>JAODUO010000107.1:217500-252500 GCA_025642075.2 Ridgeia piscesae | reverse complement strand
GTTATGCAAAGGTCAGCGCCGACGACCTTTCCAGAATACTGCCGCTTACGGCGAGAAGCAAATCAAAGGACCATAACCACTTCAATGGATCGTCGACGTGAACGTAGGCGAGTAGGATTATTTGGCTGGAAGGTTAAGGAGAAAATTTACATTACAAAAAGCAAAGAAAATTAATACGTGTTGGGTGGAAGATAGATTACATGTGCATGACGAACTGTTTGCAAGCAGCGAGTGGTATCAACGTCACATCCGGCGGCCCGGTGCCGGCTTGTGAACGGGTGGTGAGGCCACGAACCGAGGCAAAACGAAGTTGTCATATGTTGTCATTCGTTATCTCTGGATGACCAGCATTCGAGTGGTTTAGGAGTATAACCGGTCAAGTACTTACAGCGTATTGTGATGTGCAGGATTGGTATAAATTCAATCTGTGTGGGCAATGCATTGGTCCTCTCTCGAATTAACCGTATTCATTTGATGATGGACGTTGGTGAATATTTCGGACACGCAAGGGTAAAGAAAGGCAAGGAGAACGGCCATCGTCACGCTTGGACGCACACACGCACACGCACACGCACACGCACACGCACACGCACACGCACACGCACACGCACACGCACACGCACACGCACACGCACACGCACACGCACACGCACACGCACACGCACACGCACACGCACACGCACACACACGCACACGCACACACACACACACACACGCACACGCACACGCCACACGCACGACACGACACGCACACGCACACACGCAACGCACACGCACTTCACAGCACAACAACAGCTATGCTACGCCACGCACACGCACAGCATCACCACGCACATGCACACGACACGTACATTACCAAACTACGCAACACACCAGCTAGGACACATCGACACACACAAAGAAACTCAACCGATTCCGGCATTAACGTAACCAACATCACTTAAGTGATTAGACGTGAAATGTGTGTATGACTGAATGCTCACACAGTCGACATTGAATTGCCGAGCCGAGCCCTTATCCCAGCCACGTTATAGAAGGCTGAAGCAGATGACACTTACGTGATCGGACCTCGGAAATCAACAGTTGCATGTCTGGTTACCAGCAGTTCTGTGGGTATCAAGTAACAACCGACTGACAATTACCAAACTCCCACCGGCGGTGACATGAGATCTCGCGCCAATATTATATCCTCAACAGTCTGTTCACCACCAGAGTCGGCTACTGTCAAAGTGACATCACGAACGAGGAAATATAATCAGCCAAAACGACGGCGACATGAAGATATCCTGACTGCAGTAATGAAACCAATGCTGCAAGGAGATCCAATGGCGTTGCGAGACATTCAGGCCGTTTTAGTGTGTGTGTATTGGGGTGTGTGTGTGTGTGTGTGTGTGTGTGTGTGTGTGTGTGTGTGTGTGTGTTGTGTGTGTGTGTGTGTGTGTTGTGTGTGTGTGTGTGTGTGTGTGTGTGTGTGTGTGTGTGTGTGTGTGTGTGTGTGTGTGTGTGTGTGTGTGTGTGTGTGTGTTGTGTGTGTGTGTGTGTTGTGTGTGTGTGTGTGTGTGTGTGTGTGTGTATGTGTGATGTGTGTGTGTATGTGTGAGTGTGTGTGTATGTGTGAGTGTGTGTTATGTGTGAGTGTGTGTGTATGTGTGAGTGTGTGTGTATGTGTGAGTGTGTGTATGTGTATGTGTATGTGTGAGTGTGTGTGTAGTGTGGGTGTGTGTGTGTGTGTGTGTGTGTGTGTGTTGTGTGTGATTGTGTGTGTGTGTGTGTGTGTGTGTGTGTGTGTGTGTGTGTGTGTGTGTGTGTGTGTGTGTGTGTGTGTGTGTGTGTGTGTGTGTGTGAGAGAACGTATGTGTGTGTTGGCGTGAGTGAATGGGCTTATGTGTTCCTAGATTTAAATTGCAGGTTTTAAACCATTCAAACTTATTCGACGATATGTTCCTTCCTCGGGTGACGCCTCTACTATTTATTTTGAAATGCGTAGCTAGAAAACTGATGGATCATTTTAAATGTAATTATAACCTGTACCTCGGCGATCCGGATTCTGCCGAGGAGTTTACACATTACACGTCATAATCGATTGTGTATTACGTAGTAGTGTACCAATGTCTGACGTAGGTAGTTGCACGACGCCTACATAGAACAAAATAATGTAATCGTACGAAGAAGATAAAAATATCGCCGACTGATGCCTGCTAATATGTTAATCAAGTAACGCAATAATGCGAACAGAGACCATGTGTTCTCCTCTGTCCTCTACAGTATACGGGTTCAGAAACAGAGCTGTAGGCGTATTGAAGAACACGTTCACGGAAACGATAATGTCCACGACACGTCAACGAGACCATTGCCTGCCATCTGACGACCTTGGAGAGACTCCCGGCTACGATAGAACCACTCGACTAGTCGTATCACGCGACATGTCTTCCATGTGCACTAAAGTCACGTGGTACACATCGCAGCTACGCGATGTCTGCCAGATGACACACACAGAACGACTGGTCCATCTGGCGAAATGCTACCGGGTGCAGAAGAAGCGTCGAATGATCAAAGGCAATACGCGGATGTGGGCTATTCAGACGTCATAAACATGTAGTTGTGGCGAGTCGGACCACATACCACCTGCCATTATGCCGGGTTACGCACGAACCGTGCGCTATGTTGAACGTTGTCAGTACCACTGTACTGCGGCCCGGGTGATGGTTGACTACAGGGTACGTGTGTGGACGCATATCAATCTACTTGGCAATTGGAGTCGTGCCCTCTTTCCTCTGACCAGTGTGGCTCCGCATTTAAATGATCTTGTCCATTCGTCTGGAAGATGCAGCAGTGAATCCAGCATAGGATACAGAGTCACGGGAATGACGTCACGGGAAAACAGCATAGGAGAGAATAAAATCACAAAAACAGTTAGTTGAAAGAGAAAACACCGTTTCATGTGTTTCCTTCATATGATTGGCACCTTGTATATGAGGTATACGTGGGGATGTTAAATAAAGTTATGTGAATATTCGCATTTACAGTCAATGTTAGCGTAAAAGTTAACAACACATTCAGTGCATAAGTTCGATAAAACATCAATGGTCACCCGTGGGTGCGCAGTTGTTAACTAAAACGTATAACCGCGAAAAAACGTCTCTTCGAAATAGTTGTTCAATCAATCATGCATGAAACTGTGTTGCATTGAAATATCAGTGAGTATACAGCCATGTCTCGTTTATCCGGTTGTTTCGCGATCCGTATGTTGTGTGTGGGAATCATCTTAATGCCATGTATAATAAGGTATCTCGTTAATCTGCATATTTTTTATCCGACCAAAAACCTTTAGAACCAAACGGTGCGGATAAGCGAAACATGATTGACCATGTTTTTGGCAGTTTCTTCAGAACATTCTTCTTGACCATAACACTTTATTTCGTGGAGTTATCCTTTAATATCGCAACACTTCGTATTTAGTGTATAGTTTTCGGATAAAATTATGTTTTCCTCTGCCAAATCTGTGATTTTCTTTCCGGGACTTTCCCTGTAACTGCATGCACATCCGTCCGCCAATGAGTCCAGTCCATAGTCCATCTCATAGGTCCATCTCCAATAGTATCTAACAAAGGCCAGAAACTGTCCTGGTGTTAGTTCAACGTGTCTTACAATACGTGATATTAGATTAGTTTACAAAGTGGCGTCTCGCGATGTATAGTTCCATCATGCACGTCGGCTACACACATATCCGGTCATGCGTAATGAAGGAATGAAACGGAAGAAGAAAGGCTAGCGAGTGGGAATTGACAAGTATACACGCGTAAGAGCTTCCTAGTCGCAAATACGATCTAAACTAATGCAATTTCGTCTGCTCGATCACTGTAATAGCTTAGACAAATCGCAGTATATAGTATCACTTCATTGTATACATTCTGGTGCAAAAAGTGCAGAGGACATGCGGTCATTACAAAATCATTAAAATCAATACTTTTTCTTACATAGTTTCCTAGATATAACTTGATTTGAAGTTTATCCGAAGAAGAGTATATGTGATCATGTTTACGAGCGGATGTTGTACCTTTACGTGTTGCAAACATGCCGCTATGAAACAAAGGCGTCCAGATAACCTGGAAATACTAAACTTATGATAATCTTTATGATGGTGGCATTTACAGTAACGATCTAGCGCCGACAGGGATATGTCTCATGATCAAAGGTGACGTTTAACATGTAGGCAATAACCAATGGTTTTTATTAATGTATTCTCAGAACGATGTTACACAACTGTTGATCAAAGCATCTAGTAAGAGGACTCAAATGCGATTTAGTGAAGGCGACCAGTTCGATTTTGGGGACGCCGTTCATAATTACTACTCGCACTTCCATTCTGAGATCGTGCAACCGTTGTGACTTAGTTATTTCCCAATTTACCTAGAATCCAGACGACTTTGTCACGCAAAGACACCGCGGCCTAGAAAGGCGAGCCAAGTCGTACTTCTTACCCGATATCGTTGAAGATTACAGATTTCGATGTAAAATTAATAAGTATCTCATTAGTTTTTATTGCAATCCAGGTTAATTACATTGCAGTTTCTCCGTAGTAGACTATTTACTCTGAGGTTGAGCTGATGTCTGGGTTCTTCCTCATCATGTCGGTAATATACATTCAAATTTTATTTTAAGATTATTCATGTCGACCGCGAGGGCAGCAGTGCAAAATAAGTATTAATTTTACATGCATTACCTAATCGAATTATGATATTACTTTATTATTAATCACGCGTCAGAACTTACGTGAAACGTCAAATGATAAAGCCCGTGACGTCACTGTTCGCCATTTTGTGGAGCGATGCGGAATGGTTTGTAAAATCGAATGTTTTGCTGTGTGCGGTCACATGACTGGAAGCAATGATTGGAGTGTTTCTGTATTTGTACAGAGGCGCGAGAACTACTGATTTATGTGTAGAATCATGTATGACTTTGATGCTGCAGTTGAATGAGTGTAATCTAAATCTAGTTAGATATGACAAATCACTTGGTGTATAAGTCGAGTGATATAAATTTTGATATAATATTGTGTCGTGGATAACGGCTTCGTCAGGGCGGAGAACCTTGTGAAAAAGTTATATAATCTCAGGTTTCCGCTTCTTCTGAAAGGTATGGTATCTTCGTTTTGTCGATGTCTTGTCCAATTATATTTCGGGCCCCTCGTTTGAGATATTACATTGGCAGTGTTGGCAACTTTGATGACGAAGATATTGCTTTGTCTTTATATTTCTGTAATGCGCCTCCGAATGGCTATAATTCCCAGATTTATGGCGCAGAAAATATGCTGTGAATAATTATCATTTTTTATTATTAGGATATATTATGAGAATTGCAATGGGACTGACGGCACGATGTTGTAATGTTGTCAGTCGATTGTTGCACGACGCCGTCGGAAAGGCTGGTAACGCGCTGTTGTTGACTTCCGTGGTACCGTACCACAACACACAGCCGCCTCAGCCGTCTCCTCGCCTCACAGCTATTAACGGCTCTGTAATTCAACGTTGATCGTGTAGGTATACACACATCTCTTGTCTTTAATCACGTAAGTGATGTTGGTTACGTTAATTCAAACACCAGATGGCGTTGTTTTGGAAATTTGGTATCAGATGACGTCGATGTTGATGTTGCTGATGATGTTGACGTTACTACGCAAACGTAACACGCCTGGCTGGTATCAAAGAGACATCCTTTGCAGTGTGTTGCAGCTGGTTGATGAAAACAGGTCACTTTCATTCGCGTACGCCTACAATGTAGATAAATGTACTGGTATCAAAGAGACATCCTTTGCAGTGTGTGCTGGTTGACGAAAACAGGTCACTTTCATTCGCGTACGCCTACAATGTAGACAAATGTACTGGTATCAAAGAGACATCCTTTGCAGTGTGTGCTGGTTGACGAAAACAGGTCACTTTCATTCGCGTACGCCTACAATGTAGATACATGTACTGATATCAAAGAGACATCCTTTGCAGTGTGTGCTGGTTGACGAAAACAGGTCACTTTCATTCGCGTACGCCTACAATGTAGATAAATGTACTGGTATCAAAGAGACATCCTTTGCAGTGTGTGCTGGTTGACGAAAACAGGTCACTTTCATTCGCGTACGCCTACAATGTAGATAAATGTACTGGTATCAAAGAGACATCCTTTGCAGTGTGTGCTGGTTGACGAAAACAGGTCATTTTCATTCGCGTACGCCTACAATGTAGATACATGTACTGATATCAAAGAGACATCCTTTGCAGTGTGTGCTGGTTGACGAAAACAGGTCACTTTCATTCGCGTACGCCTACAATGTAGATAAATGTACTGGTATCAAAGAGACATCCTTTGCAGTGTGTGCTGGTTGACGAAAACAGGTCACTTTCATTCGCGTACGCCTACAATGTAGATAAATGTACTGGTATCAAAGAGACATCCTTTGCAGTGTGTGCTGGTTGACGAAAACAGGTCACTTTCATTCGCGTACGCCTACAATGTAGATACATGTACTGATATCAAAGAGACATCCTTTGCAGTGTGTGCTGGTTGACGAAAACAGGTCATTTTCATTCGCGTACGCCTACAATGTAGATACATGTACTGATATCAAAGAGACATCCTTTGCAGTGTGTGCTGGTTGACGAAAACAGGTCACTTTCATTCGCGTACGCCTACAATGTAGATAGATACATGTACTGATATCAAAGAGACATCCTTTGCAGTGTGTGCTGGTTGATGAAAACAGGTCATATTCATTCGCGTACGCCTACAATGTAGATAAATGTACTGGTATCAACGAGACATCCTTTGCAGTGTGTGCTGGTTGACGAAAACAGGTCATTTTCATTCGCGTACGCCTACAATGTAGATAAATGTACTGGTATCAACGAGACATCCTTTGCAGTGTGTGCTGGTTGACGAAAACAGGTCATTTTCATTCGCGTACGCCTACAATGTAGATAAATGTACTGGTATCAACGAGACATCCTTTGCAGCGAGTGCTGGTTGACGAAAACAGGTCATTTTCATTCGTGTACGCCTACAATGTAGATACATGTACAGTACCGGCAAAAACTCATGGGATCAGCAAGAAAGACTGACACTGACATTTTTCATGTTCTGAGCAACTTTATAGATTTCCGTTTGCATGTAGGTAAATATTTTTCGATATGATGATGCAGCCACCATTCCTGATTGTACTGTTAACAATAAACAATACATTAATAGTTTTGTAAATATTTCAATGCGAAACGTGAAACATGTCAGTTTTTTTCTTGCTGTTCCCATGACTTTTTGCCGGTTCTGTAGGTGCGTGTGTTCGTGTAAATGTCCACAGGTCGTATGGCGGCAGTGGAGTCAACATGTCACTGCTCATTGCCTATGCCTACGGCACATCTGCTATAATCATCGACGTTCGTCAAATCGACACGGATAATTCAAGAAGACCAATGAATTATCCGGACAGATTGGATTTACAGTAATCCAGCGAGGCAAAAGTACAACAAATATACTTGACCGGCGAAGCACGCAATATCTCGTTTCCGTGTCGAGTGATACGTCGGTACTTCGACGGTGGGGGTGGGGTGGTCTTACTGAACGACAACTTGTTCATTCGCAGGCGCGCACTTCGCACGTGGGCACACACACACACACACACACACACACACACACACACACACACACACACACACACACACACACACACACACACACACACACACACACACACACACACACACACACACACACACACACACACACTGCACGCACGCACGCACACACACGCACACACACACACACAGCACACACACACACACAACACGACACACACACACACACACACGATACCACAACCACGCACGCACAGCACACACGCACGCACGCACACACACACACACACACACACACACACACACACACACACACACACACACACACACACAGACACACATCAACAGATGAATTGGCTTAAAACATCGCCTAATGCTCCAACGTTATTCTGCGTAAGTTATCCAATCATTCGTTGTTTGACGAAAAAGTGGCATATTCTGCAAACAGGTCCCACATCGCGGAGTAGCAACCCGGGGCAATAATCACCACCACGAACGTGTAAAAGGAATAGGATAATCGTCTGATTAGAAATATTAACATATAGACAGGAGGCGACGACTCATCCACGACATCTCCGGAAGATCGTTATATAGCGTCGAAGGTGACGAACTTAGCACTATTAGGAATCGCATTCGAAATGCAGCCCTAACGAACAACTAGTCACCTGCGCCCAGGAATCTGAATGCGAAGCATGCCTCAAATATCGAGTTCCGTAAGTAGCCGCCTAAATATGCCAGCATAGTGGTCAAGGCGAACAACATGGACATTAACGGACATCCAGTTCACCTCGCAGAGAACGGCCGCGTCGCCGGTGGCAGCACTCAAACTTGCAAGTTCAAAACGAAAACTAGTTTGCAAATAAACGTTTTACTAATACAGTAGAAAGTCGCACTGTTTCGGAATATGACACAGAAGACAGGGACAGAGGGTAGGCGGCTGAGATTGGTCTCGGTTAAGTTGTACATTTAAGACCTTCAGGCTCATGATTCGCAGCCAGCCCATCTTAAGGCTTGGCAAACACCGTTCACCTTCCCTGTAAATAAAATAAATAACCTTGTACCTATCAATATTGAGGGAGAACTAATACTAACCCAGCCCAAAATAACCTCGAGACACAGGCCCATTTTACATACTGGGGGCTAATCAAACACCCGATCCTGGTTTGGGCGCCTATAAATGCGAACTTATATCGTGAACATATCTATTTCGCTGTGTCTGCATCGTCCACTGCGCACACGTGTCACGAATTCGATGCCTCGCGAAGATTAACATCGTTGTCTGCGAAGATACCTCAAAGTGTGCGACAAGCAATTACTTATAGTGTATTGTGATGGTCGATCGAAGCAACGACGTCCGAACAACGTTCATTTATATTCGGCTTTTTTTTGGATATTCACTTCCGACATTTTGATGCTGATTTCGATACTGAGCAGTCAGAGGTTGTTCATTCCCGGTTGGATATATCACAGGTGCCGCCAGCGACCAACCGAGAACACTGATATGGTAGCCATAGTGACTCGACAATGACGAACTCAACCTTTATTATTAACAAACCGGTGCAAAATGTCCGTGAAACATCAGTCCCGCGATGTTCAGATAAAATTATTTCAAGTTATGTAAACCCTGTCTCCTTGCGGACTTTGAAATATAATAAATTGACCTATCGATCACGTGAACCTGTTGCCTAGCAAACTCCATCAAGCAATTAAAAATGGCTGCCTGAGCATTTGCTTTTCCTCGTATATTTTGTTGAAATTCTTATTTCAGAAAACTATCTTTAGTGCAAATATCTTAGGGAAACTTGTAAAAGTGTGAAATCTATTGCAGTAATGTTTGCTCGAGGAGTTGTCATTTCCCAGTAGTAATGGAATTCACATATTTAGCGGAGGCTTCGCGGATACAAACAGCGATGTAAATACTGGGTCCATCAATTGAGGGATCCGCCAGATTATTCTTTGCCTATACGTTATAGTATCATTTCTTTGCACGTAACCTCCCTCAAGGCCCAACGATGTTGACAATATGCTTTTTTTATATTAGTATTGCTGCATTGTATCTAATACAGTTTTACGTTCTTCCACACGATTGTAGCTTTTACCGCGTCGTCTTACATTTGTATTACAAATAAAGACTTGTGTGGCCAGAGTTTCAATTAGATTTGTGGAACGCATCGCGTGTTGTTAGCAATTGAACTCGTTAAGCATTCTGACAGCTTAACCTGCGTTGTGAGTCAAATAAACCATTACTTTTTTTAGAAAATGACTCCGAATGAAACTTCAGTAGCACGAGTAGGCTTCTCTGTGACACACATTGGTAACCATATTGCCCAGAGGTTCACTGTACAACCGGTGAACATAATATTCTATTTAAATGTGGACATTTGCTCTGTTTAAATAGGCCTACGACTGTAATACGACTACGACTATCACAGTCATTGATGTGCAACACCCAACAGTCTGCTGTGATGTTGGTTTATAACAAGTTTTATGAATCTTCTACGTCAACCAGCGAATAAATAACTACAGCCACGATCTCTCAAATTACGTTTGATTTGGTTGATCTAAACCCGCTCAGTAGTGCAAATATTTGGTGTTCAAACGTCTCTCTCCAGAATGCTCCGTTGACGCGTCTCTCATCTCCTCTTGCGTTTCACCCGGTGTGATTCGAGGGAACTCTAGAGGAGCAAACATAGTTAATGACTCCGCCGGAATTACATAAACATGACACTTGTACACCTAGAGGCGCTCAATTTCCAAAATAGGCTTAATTGGTGTAGTGTTTCATTGTTAAGCAAGTCTAGATGCACATTGGCGATGCTCTTGGAGTGTCGGGTGGTGTGACGTTATTTCCGGTCCACTAATGGATGCAGCGTCTCGCTCATTCTCTGCCTCCCCGCCAGGCGATCATCTGGCGATATCTGGGATCGTTTGGTTGGGAAAAGGTTGATAAGCCAGTGGTTTGAGTGCTTTTATTTGAGAGAAGTCTCGTTTGAGAGAAGTCTTTATACACCTAACAACATACATACATACATACATACATACATACATACATACATACATACATACATACATACATACATACATACATACCATACATGCATACATACATACATACATACATACATACATACATACATACATACATACATACATACATACATACATACATACATACATACATACATACATACATACATACATGCATGCATGCAGGCAGGCAAGCAGGCAGACAGACAGACAGACAGACAGACTGACTGACAACATACAGACAACAATACATCAGACAGACAGACAGACAGACAGACAGACAGACTATGACAACATACAGACATACAGACATACATATATAACATACAGGCAGGCAGGCAGGCAGGCAGGCAGGCAGGCAGGCAGGCAGGCAGGCAGGCAGGCAGGCAGGCAGGCAGGCAGGCAGGCAGGCAGGCAGGCAGGCAGGCAGGCAGGCAGGCAGGCAGGCAGGCAGGCAGGCAGGCAGGCAGGCAGGCAGGCAGGCAGGCAGGCAGGCAGGCAGGCAGGCAGGCAGGCAGGCAGGCAGGCAGGCAGGCAGGCAGGCAGGCAGGCAGGCAGGCAGGCAGGCAGGCAGGCAGGCAGGCAGGCAGGCAGGCAGGCAGGCAGGCAGGCAGGCAGGCAGGCAGGCAGGCAGGCAGGCAGGCAGGCAGGCAGGCAGGCAGAGAACGTAGTGAGTTCTGCGTGCACCACACTACAGACGGCGCCACTTTGGTGTCCTGGTAATTTTACCTCACGTCCAGATGTAGCCCTGTTGCGTCGTTCCTGCACGGCCTTGTCCGGTCGACGTACGCACTGACCCTGCCGGTTTACAAGCAGAGCCACGAGTCAGCAGCGTTCAACAGTTTAAGACAATGTTTATGCAAGTGTTGACATATTTATTCATGGCTTGTGTTGTTTCAGCCGTGCTACAAGCCATGCCATGCCATCGACCTGTCTGTCCATGCAGTGGGCCCAGAAAGAGTTTTCTTTGGCGGTGGCTATGTGCCGGTCAGTCGGAGCTTGTACTGCTTTGAAGAGATACCCTGCCGATCCGGAACTGTCAGCTGATTATCTTTGCAGTTGTCGTCGCCTCGGCGAAAATATGGGCTGCGATCTAAATGTGGCAGCGGTTAGGCCAGCAGGCGATGACGTCGCAATGGTCAAGCTTGACTTTGATGACATAGATATGGCGTCCGGCGAGGCGTTGTAAACAAGAAGGGGAATGATAATGTGAAACCTGCAGGTGACATGGCTAATAGGGTGGATGGGTGGCTTGTTAGCGAGGCGGCTGAGACTGCAACACGATGAGGGTTTGGAAGATGTGTCACTGTCTGAATCTGATTCTCACAGCTAACTGTGTGTGTGTGTGTGTGTGTGGTGTGTGTGTGTGTGTGTGTGTGTGTGCGTGTGTGTGTGTGTGTGTGTGTGTGAGAGAGAGAGAGAGAGAGAGAGAGTGTTTAGAGAACAAACACACAGGCGTGTGAGATAAATAGAACTGTGCGGTGCTAAATTTTCGATTTCATAAAGTGCAGGCCCTGTTTGAATTGAGAAATATATACAACGGTATGAATCGACGTAAAACTATCGCCCGTCACAATTCATGCCGAGAATTAGAAATGCCTACATTCCTAGTTAGATTACTTTACTGCGAAAGAGCTGCGCGTATCGAAGATGCCAACCGGTGATTGTGACTCCTCTGGCCAACCTACAGACAGTCAGTGTTCGACTCGCACTCCTCGCTGCTTCTTTGCTAGTGTATTTTTTGTTCGGTCAGCCTGAATTAATACTACAGCTTTGTAAGAAAATCTATGAGTGTTTGAAAAGATGAGCCATCATGAAAGTCAACCTTTTGCTTATTGGTGCGATAGATGCGCCAATTTTCAGCATTGCTTCAGACATCGTAGAAATAGAAATGGTTGGTAGGAAAATCATGCATTTGACCGAGTGATGTCGGAAACCCAACGACAAAACACACAAAGAACAGCTGTCGATATCATTTGCATCTTTCATTGCGACTTGCAACCTTATTGAACTCTTCCGGCTTCTGTACATGGCCTAGTTGTTCGACTATTGCATAGGCTGCATCACAATTTTGTTGTGTCGCAGGCGAAAAAAGGTCAAGAACCGCTGTGGTGTTGACACGCCAAAACCGCGCCACGTTGACATCAGTATGCCGAAGTCTCCCGTCTGCCGGTCGGTTCCTGATTGCCCGCCGTGAACACCAGCGCTCTTAGACCGCGTATTACGTCCTCAGGCCGCGTATTACGTCCTCAGGCTGCGTATTAAGTCCTCAGGCCACGCCCGGGTTCTTAAAACAGATCATGATTACATACGACTGAAGCATACAGAGATCTCGCAGTCGAAGCCGCCTACACTCAGTAATTACTGCATCCGAAGACGTCTTACTCGCTCGAGTCGTAGATTTATTTGTTTGTTTCCGCAGCCGCAATTACCAGATACACTCTTAACAGCTTCCAGGCATTTCTGGACGACCGCGCGCCGACTAGATGGCATGGTTTCGGGAGACGTAATCCGGATTTATGGCGGATAAATTCTATAGTGGATTAATGGTTGTTAATATTCTAAGTACAGGTTCACAATTGCAGTATGGTATTGCTATACAATGGAGAGGGGTGAAGATATCGCTCTTTTTGAATATTTATGACTAATACCCCAATATTTTGATTTAACAACACTAAAGACAAGGAGAGAAACGGCGTTCTAATGATAATGTATCTAATATTGAATTTTTAAAGCGTTTGTTAGAAATATTTAAGGAAGAACGAAAATGAGTTGAAGTAACATTAAAGGGGAAAACACCTCCGATCATATAGTTCTGATTGACTTTTTATCCCTTGAGTTAATACCAATATTGGGACTTGAGGTATTTCAGTAGCTGCAGCTGTTCTTTAGTATATGTTTCCTTCTAGTGTAAGATTTGGTGAAAATATTGCCAAGTTGCGCCGTCATTTTAAACTGTTCCTGTACAACCTCGCATATCCACCGTAGCTCACTGCATGGCGAATCAACCCATCTGTTGACAACCGCAATGTTTACTGACTGACTTTAAGATTGCTCAAGCCTGTTGCATTTTGTTCTTCGGTCGTCTTGACATTCATAAAATGGTCAGAAGTGGTTATATTTTCCACACTATCATAAATATAACATGACACGTGCACATTTCGGCTGGTAATCTATATCAATTGTAACCACATTCTGCAAACTCCGCAGTGCAACGGTCATGATAAATACCTTTGATGAACCTAATTCTGCATACAGCGTAATCTCGCTATAAAGGTCACCCCTGGAACTCTGCGAACGTGACCTGAATGTTCAGATGACCTTATTATTGTGTCTAACGTTCTATAATTTATACTGTAATAGCGAGGTGACCGTAAACCGAAGTTCGACTGTATATGTACTCATTCACACTAAATGACTTCAGGCCGCCGCTCGAGGTTGTATTGAATTTTTACAAATCGGATAAAATTGTCACCGCAGTAGAATCGGGACTTCCGCGAATATGGTATCAAACGCCGCTTAACACAGATACTGCGATATATGCAGCGTATTTTACCAATGAAAAAGACATCAATAAACGTCGCTTATAGGCGATGTAAAAAGTCCATAGTTTATTGTCTATATTGCAATTTAATGGTTCTCACATTTCGCCATTTGACATTTTGCCAATATCACACTCCTTCTTTCCACGCGGATCTTACGCGAAAACATGTTTTTATTGTGTGACGCACGAAACGCTGTATAGTAGTCAACAGAATGAGGCAGAGGCAGAGGCAGAGGCAGAGGCAGAGGCAGAGGCAGAGGCAGAGGCAGAGGCAGAGGCAGAGGCAGAGGCAGAGGCAGAGGCAGAGGCAGAGGCAGAGGCAGAGGCAGAGGCAGAGGCAGAGGCAGAGGCAGAGGCAGAGGCAGAGGCAGAGGCAGAGGCAGAGGCAGAGGCAGAGGCAGAGGCAGAGGCAGAGGCAGAGGCAGGCAGAGGCAGAGAAGGCAGAGGCAGAGGCAGAGGCAGAGGCAGAGGCAGAGGCAGAGGCAGAGGCAGAGGCAGAGGCAGAGGCAGAGGCAGAGGCAGAGGCAGAGGCAGAGGCAGAGGCAGAGGCAGAGGCAGAGGCAGAGGCAGAGGCAGAGGCAGAGGCAGAGGCAGAGGCAGAGGCAGGCAGAGGCAGAGGCAGAGGCAGAGGCAGAGGCAGAGGCAGAGGCAGAGGCAGAGGCAGAGGCAGAGGCAGAGGCAGAGGCAGAGGCAGGGAGAGGCAGAGGCAGAGGCAGAGGCAGAGGCAGAGGCAGAGGCAGAGGCAGAGGCAGAGGCAGAGGCAGAGGCAGAGGCAGAGGCAGAGGCAGAGGCAGAGGCAGAGGCAGAGGCAGAGGCAGAGGCAGAGGCAGAGGCAGAGGCAGAGGCTGATTGTCGAAGATTCAATTTATTTTCTATTTCGGATGTTTATTGTCTACACCAGCTCGAGTTATCCAGCTGCTTATATACAGAATAGGCTCGTGCCACTAAGGCATAACGATACCTGCAATGTTCTCTATTGAAATAAACGTCAGTACGGGTTAGCTACACTGTTACTTGTATAATACAGGAGCGATGCATTTCAGTATCGATAAGTTTTATTCACTACCGTAATTCCATCGCTGTATAACTTAATGCACGCCACAGTACGTAAACGAGTGATCGTGTCTTTAAGTATCCTGCTGCGACGTGATAATCCAACGTAATGGCACAGGTCGATAAGAGATGTGATCTGTGATCTCTCAAGCATGGCGCCGGAGCGGTCGAGATATTCAGTGCTCGCAGGCGTACAACAAGTGCGTGGCTCGTTAGCGCATTAGTCCCCTCTGTTGACTGTTTCGTCGCCTATTGCCAGACGCGCTGTCGCCTTTAATCTCGCATTAAGCTTCGGCGACATTTCGTCACGCGGTATCTATTGACAGAATTTGCCTATTTGATTAGCATGGTAATACGTCGATAAGCGGAAGTGGGACTCTGGGGACTCTTAACACTCGGAGTGCTGTGGAACGCTAGAGGTGGTGTTCACCTTTGCATTAGCCGGTGTAGCGGGCCTAGAATTGTTCCTTGCGATAAGTACACGTTTGCGTATTGGGCATGCGCGCGCAGGCGCAATGAACAACTTCACTTACTCATTTGACCTATACCTTACAACCTTTGACCACTAATGGTGCTACCGTACCGGTATGTTTCTTTTCGTTACATTACTGCGTGTTAGCTGCAAACAGAATATATTATATTATAATATTATATTTATGTTTACTGATTGCGCTTTCAAAAATGTACTACGATGCTTTAATCCAATAAGATTCCACCTCATATTTTCAACGTCATAAAGTATCCTACTTAATCACTTGGGTCATATTTCCAAAAAAAATTCTATTTGCACCAGTTTGCCATGCATTGAACTGACATGTTGTGGCCAAAGCAAGTTTCGAAACCACTTGGAAATAGTTTATTTATATAAATATATATATATACATGGTATAAACGCACTAGCCCCCCGTGTTTCTAGCCCCGTCCCAGTAGCCTCCCGAGTTATGAGAATTGACTGTGGTTTTTTGTAGATGAAGTTAATAATTTAAAGCTCCATATAAGTTTCACACATTAAGTTCACTGTTCTAAGATGCAACGGAAATCCTCTACATAAAGTTGCTTGAGGTGACCAAAACCCAACTGGACTGGAATACATGCTGTGCGACCGTGGAATACAGTCATATTTCATATATCGCTGACATTGGACACATCATAAATAATTTCATATACTTTCATTGATTTTTCCTGCAAACAATTAACTTTGATCATTCAGTGCAACCTTTCCTCATAATTATAATAACATTGGTTCATTGAACACTAATGTCTTTATTTTTATATTACCATTTAATGACTATTTCTCTTAATGGTTGATTACATATACTTGTGTATAACAAATTGAAAAGGGTTTGTGTTTTCTTCCAATCAAAAAAGTCCGACATGCCTTGAATGTGCACCAGATAATTTATTAAAACTAAGACTAAAATATTTGGCTGTGGCAGGATCCAGATTGAAACAGCCAGGTAATGTTGGTAAAAGATATAAGTAGTCCCAGTAGCCCCCCGCCCCCTCCCCGACCCCCTTCCGTCGTTCGTCCCAGTAGCTCCCAGCGGGCTACTGGGACGGGGGCTAGGGGTACTAAACCACACCGACACACCATACATATAATACAAATGTGCATTAAACGTGCAGTCAACATGAATTACATGAAAACACAACCGCTCACAGTGTGCGTATACAACCGATTAATCCATACATAATCGTTGAAGTTGTACAGCGCAAGTCAATCCGGAAATACACGCGCGCATCCAGAACGTGATCGTCTACAATCGGCAATCATCGGTGTCCGCCCTTCACGTGCAAGATGGCCGCCGCCGGGCCGCGGCTGAAACGTTACCCTCCTTCCCCGTCGGCCGTGTAAACATAAACCCGATGCTATCTGTGGGTGGTGCCGTCTTCGGCTGACAACCGGCAATATCAGTGAAGAGTGTGCCCACAAATGTCTTGGCTGTCTGATTAGCGTCGTTGAAGGATGTATATCCCGTACTTCATACTCACCTGCCTTTCCCTTCCCGCTCTTCCCAAACCACATGGCTCCATTCCGATTCCAGCTGTGTGCACCGATTTCGCCTTCCCGCTCCCGATGCCAGAGTCATCTTGCATCTGCAGCTCAATTAGTCGAGCTCCCCAGGGGTAGAGTCTGCTTGCTCTTACTTGTCGTGTTAACCTCACATCAGAGGTCCGCTCGTTAACTTCCCAATGCAAAGTATTTATCTTTACTCGTAAAGACAAACACCATCATCATCAGAGTGCTGCCTGTCCAAAATTAACAACGCTGTCTCCTTTCTCCTCATGGCAACAACATCATGTCTCCATGGTTCGATTAGTCGTACTTCCCAAGGTCAACATCTTCGTCTTACTCCGAATGCTAACAGTTAAAAAGTCAGTACTCTAACCCGCCTATAGGGCGTGTAAGTCTTGCGCGCGAAAACGAGGCAGGGGCAGTTGAGGGCAGGAAATCCATATTTTCCATGTTAACACATAGGACTTTGTTTTGTTTATGTTTGTAATAATCAAACTGTTCCCAAATAGCGTGTTTCAGTTATATTGTCCGAAGGATTATTACAAGCAGAAGCAACGGAACACTTTGCCGGTGACAATGATCACGGAAATCATGAATTTTAATCGATTATTATGGTGGTTGTCATGGCATCGCCGGGTAGTACTAGTGTTTGGCGATCTTGACTAATAATGAAGAGTGCCATTTTTCGCGCAGTACAACCTGTTTGAGGCAACGTATACATGTGTTATGATTATGTGCATTCAGACAACTTGTCAGATATAAGTGCTTATCGAAACCACAACGCACAGCAATGTAAAATGCAAATCCCGTAAAATACACATACGGCCTAAAATCGTGTTTATTATCTGCACTACATAAATCGCTATATGTGTGGTAAACTCAACATTAAATCGGACATTTAAGATAAGAAAGGTATAACACAAGATATTTAAGACCTTACCTTAGTATATAGCAACGCACGCGGGACGACTATTTCCACTGGATTTGCCCGGAACCGGTCAGTTCGACGAATCAATTTGCATAACCAACGCCATGTCGCACGATGTCATTTCCTGTTCGTGTTAATTACAGCGTCGACATCTCAGAAGAACGAGACATCGCCGCGCGAAATCATAAATGTCGCATGCATTAGATTCAATAATTGCACGATAGGAATATTTTATGACTAAAACGAAGACGTCAAACCAGATAGTCTATCGTTGGGCGTGACGCACGCGGAGCGAAATCGTGAAATTTAACATTCTGCTCAACTGTGTGTCGGGATTTCGGATAATACGGTTTCAACAGCACTCTTACCAACCGCGTTTTTATACGACGGATACTTGCATTTTTGTAGAGAAAATAAATTGCGTTTATTAAACGAGATTGCGTCGGTTGTGATCAGAGACGGGCGAGTTTCCGACTACGGAACTACACAAAATCTGCGCAAGACTCGCTGAAGAGTTGCGTATTTGGAATGGTGATTTGATTGCGCCATGAGTGACGTAATACCGACATTTGTATGTCGCACGTATTCTGTTTTCTCGCGAGCGAGCGCGCCTTACACATGGCGCACCATAAAGAGTGTATTGAACAATGTGATGCACATATGTTGTGACGTGCGTGTAATAAGGATACGTTGTGTTGTTTGCAATTACGTGGCGTCGTCAGCAAGACGCGCACTTAGCGGAGTCCTATGAAATGCAGATGACCGGAGACATCGACGTGACTCAAGAGGACATGTTAGACGTGGTAGAGATCGATAGGACGAACTCTGATTACCGCAAGCTTGTATCACAGTGTTGCCGTAGTTGTCAGTGGCATATCTAACAAGGTTTAACACGATTGCCTGCCAACCAGTCAGATAATTGACCCTATACGGGAAATTTGACAAGGAAACCTTTGCCTTATCGAGGGTCCAACCCTATAAAAATCTGTATGTATCACGACATTCTGAAGTATATATCGAATTTGTCTTTAAAATATTGTTATCAACATTTTCATACCCACTCAATATTATGAAAACGTCTGTCTGGTATTCTGTCTTCTGGTGTATAATATTGTCGAACCTCATTTTTAAAGTGTATTTGTAATTACGATATCTCTGTTTTAGAATAATTTCAATGATTATGCACTAGGTCAGTTGCACTAATATTCGATTCAGGTTGTAAGTCCGAATTTGATCTTTACAAATCGGTTTTAACGTTGTCTGTCAATATCATTGCATTTTGAGAAAGCTGATGGATGAGCTCACTGTCTGAGTGATTAGCGCAGTGGCGCAGTGGGTAGAGCGTCAGAGTCTCGGCAAAACAGACGCATTCTACACTGCTACAGGTCACGCAACTGTGTGAATGAGTAACTGGCTACAGACTGTAGTGGATATTTGTGGACGAATGATCTTGCGATGCTTGCAAAGACGCCGAGACGGTGTTCGATTGAAGAGGTTTCCCAGGGACTAAAATGTAAAGCGATCTGAACAATCCTCAGGATGGGATAATGTTCTATATAAGAACTTACCTGTACCTTTTTTGTCACGTCGATATGATAACGACTGGTGTTACCACCGATGTAAGTCATCAGCTTTTTTGTACTAATACTAAGTAGACTATATATATATATATATATATATAATATATATATATATATATATAATATATATATATATATTATATATATATATATACGAACTGAAATTTGTGATACATATTTGAAAGGAAAACAATTGTAACATGTCAAAACGATTTGATCAATCGGCAAAACAACAGGACAATAATAACATAACGCTAATGGAATCAAAATATTCTACTAAATCGATACAACACAAGCTATTTAGATTATTTGGTAGATTTATTATATGCATTGCATTAATAATAATAATAATAATAACAATACAAATAAACAATCAAGTACCATATAATTTAAGTAATTATATTGATGACAGACAATAACATATAGAATAATGCGATGACAAATTGGCAGGTCGTGGCATGGATGTATCGCTCCAAAACAACATCTACGTTTGTTTTTCATTAGGTTTTTCTCCACCACTCTGTCGAAGGAGGAACACCAATTGCAGCTGATTGTGTTGATTAGTTAAGTAATCTAGTCGTCCTTTGAAACTGTCGTAAATCGAAAGACGTTCATGGCACAACAGAAATAATCTTACGAGTGCCACTAAGATGCATGACTCTGCGGCAACGGTTTATTGGCGTCGCCGCGCGCCGATCACGGATCAGATTCCCCGGCATGGTTTAGTGCGCCTGTAGTAGACGCTTGTGTCCTTTCTAATAACGTCAGCATGCCGTCGAATGTTTACGATTGCATTAAATCAATTTTCGGGAATTACGATTATGGCATTCACTTTGGCTTCTATGAATGTTATTTATCTGCTAAGCGTAACATCGTATGCTGACAGCGCGAAATAAAATGGTAAAATACTACTCTCCAGTCATGTGAATGTTTCTCTCTCTCTCTCTCTCTCTCTCTCTCTCTCTCTCTCTCTCTCTCTCTCTCTCTCTCTCTCTCTCTTCTCTCTCTTCAATCATTATATATACATTATATCATTACATATATATATACATATATATATATATATATATATATATAACTATTATTTTAATTCATTATATTATGATAATAATATATATATATAATATATTTTTATATAAATTATAATATATAATATTAGTGTATATGTATTTAAAACAAAGACGATTATGGTCATTTTACTCTCCCTGAAACTGACCATGTGAGTGATGTTTGCCCGCCCTAATAAAACATACTGCGACAACAGAAGAGTCCTGCTTGACGCAAGAGGACAATACATTGCAGCGAATTTGAAGTTGTGTGTTTTAAAATTGTATCCAAACATTAAGTCAACCTTAAATCGTCCGGCAGCGCGTTCTGCTGGGTCGATCCTGCGCAGCACGAGAACGAACGATGGCCGTATCGTTCGGGGGTAGGCCGCGGTACTGGTCGATCAGGTCATTGAAGAGCGCGGTGCGGCACGTCCGTCGAGATCACTGAAGCGAGATAGATCGGTCTCCGGTCGGACGGCCGTGAACACTAGAGCTATGTACCGTACGGATCAGTTCTGTACACGGTATATACCGTATATTTTATATGGTATACGGTATGCTATGCGGGTTTTTCTGGATAATATTCTCGAAATGCACATGAAACGTAAGGTAACAGTGCCTTGGAGGACAACGCCATTGGTTCACTTATACCATCTGCTGTACCCGCGACGCTTGGAAGGGATCGTCAGGATGTGTTGCATGTTTCGTTTTTTCGTTCTTTTATTAGATACATGGTTTTAGAAGGTTCAAAAGTCTTGCAAGTTGTTGATATAGCATAAAGATACATATCTCTAAAGGGTTTTAAAACGTTGTGAAACTGGTTTCAAGCCGGCTAAAAATATTAGTTCAACGGCATGCCGGTATACCGTATGCAGCAGTCGTGAACACAACTAGTTACTTGTACTCGTTGCTGTCGGTGATGCTTAGCCGATCACTCGCGCCCAGTTCGTAGGACGACCGAGTGTAGAATCACACCGATGTGTTGGAATAAACGGCCAGTTATTCGTTACAGTGTTGCAGTGCCATAGTCGATATTTGAGGTCACAAACTAATGCGGATGTATCATTCGTTAATGTGAAGACTAAAATGTCTGCAAATACAGTTTACGTATCCAAGTTGCTATGCAAACTCCGCTATGCGGTCAACAAAATGATTGCGTGAATACGCGCTTTTCGTCGTATATGTTGTCGAAATTCTGGTCTTAAGAGATTATCTCCAACAGAAAAACGTAAGAAGAAATGTGTCTAACGTATGCACTAATATTTGCTGTAGGAGATATCATGTCACAACAGTAGTATGATGTACAAGACACATCAATTTAGAAATGATGTGTCCTTGTACTTCGCTGTTTGCTTACGTCACAATCAAAATGATGCGTCTGTCCTCCGTGAAACTTAGCGGTTGCCAACAGTATTGATAACGATAAAATAAGGGAATTACATAACGTCAAGAAAACACCAAGTGAAGACAATATGCAGTTTAGTACACTGTTACATTCCTCCCATATGTAGTGGTATGAATTCCGCGTCTAACTACAAAATCAGAGTACCTACTTTGATAATTCTACATCAACTAAGTTATTTATAAACATTTAGCATATTCGCTGTACAAATATCAACTTGACTAACACCAGTAATGACAAGAACACGTGTACAACGCCCAGTTCCTCGGAATCCGAGTCTAGACTCGCGTAACTACGCGTCATACAGCACTACTCCATTTCACGAGCAGGTTACGTAACAGAGGTCTACATGCCGAGCGATTCCACTGGCGCGGTTCTATAAACCCGGCACGGCATGTGGTTGTACTGACTCGCTAAAATGGCGGCCCGCTTGTAAAATTAATGCCATCTGCGTCCGATACAGACATAAATATGAGATAACATTATCACCACATACTGGGCGCCTTGATGACAAGTTCAGCAGCGCTGTACCACTCTGCCTCTTCAGTAAACGTATTACCGAAGAGACCATCCCAAATTGCATATTAATTTTGTGGGAGTCAGGCGTGTATGAGCCATAGCATTGGTATGAGTAAGCGTGGCTCCGACACTTCGAAAAGAGTAGCATATATGTATATATTTATTTTTATATGTACATATATTATATTGTTTAAAATTATATATATATATATATATATATATATATATATATATATATATATATATATATATAATATCATAGTAAACGACCACCGTGTTTCGCCGCCATTTACGCATACACACGGACGTCCTTCTTCACAGCACTACCCACATTAGGGGCCGACGTTTTAATCACAACCTGTCATACCATACACTACCTTAAAGAAGCCACGCTGACTGCAAGATATGAGCGTAAAAACATATCCGGACCGACGCAATTCCTACGTGGTAGAGCGGCTGAGCGTCCCGTGATTAATCGGTCGCTTTATCAGAATGAAAGCGCAAGAAGCCGAGGCACATAGCGAATGAACTGCCATCAGAAGACATTAGCGTCCGGGTATCGGAGCAGCGATCCAACGAGATCATTTGTCCGAGGAGACAACGCGACCGAATGACCGGTTCTCGCTGTATGTCTGACGGTTGATTGCTGCCGTATCAGGCCGCAATCAACCGTCAAACAGCGAGAACTGGTCGTTTCGGCCGCATTGTCTCATCGGACAAACGAGCTCGTTCATTATGAAGGAGTTCGGCCGACAGAAGATCCGTACTGGACGGAAACAGACAGCATTGGAGCCGTTCTTAAAAGGTGCGATTGCGTTTCTCCCCCAGTGACCATTAGCCACTAACTGTGATGTATAGGTCAGACTGGTCGGTGGCTCGGCGGACCTTCCAGGAGGCGTATCGCTGACATCGATTATGTCATTAATCCGACTCGGATTTGGACGGTAATCGGTTCGTGGGCGCAGGGAAAGGTGGAACACTAATCGTCTGCAAGGCGCTACGTGGAAATATTTGGATATTAATCCGTTCGTAGCATTATCAGATTCGTCGCATTAATACATGAACATTTCCTCCTACGCTTTGAAAAGGTTGGTAGTTATCAGTATTTTGTATAGTTAATTGTAAAAAAGTGGTTTCAGAGAATACGTAGCATAACGCTGGCAAGTGAAACAGAATAGTGATCAATGAGATTGTGTTGCCAGTTAGACAGTGTAGATGAATGCAAACACGGTTTGATATCGACGACAGCGCAAGAAAACCGTGGGCGTTGAGTATCAATGACGGCGTGTATTAACTTTAAGAAGACAGCTCGCATGTGACAGAGACATGTCTCCGTTTAAGGCCGACTTCAAGGAATTTTGGCCTCTATTTCGGCCATTAGGCAATGTCCCTTGGGGAGTAATTACGTCATATTAAAAAAATACTCTACCGGAAGGAATTGTACTAACAGCGCATGCGTCGCTGTGTGTTCGAAAGAGTGTTGCGGTTAATCACTAACACAAATGACAGTGAATAAGATAATTTAGCTTAGATAATCATTTACTATCCAGCAGGAAATGTATTCAGACGCAATGGAAGAACCAATATGTATAGATCCGGTACCTTTTCCCACTGGCAACCGCGAAAAGTCTGCGATAAAAGTTAAGATTGGGTTTAAGAAACATTGTTCACTTTGATGTTTATCTTGTCATCCGATTGTCGCCCAAACAAACCGAAACATCGACACGTGTGTGTGTGTGTGTGTGTGTGTGTGCGTGTGCGTGTGCGTGTGCGTGTGCGTGTGCGTGTGCGTGTGCGTGTGCGTGTGCGTGTGCGTGTGCGTGTGCGTGTGCGTGTGCGTGTGCGTGTGCGTGTGCGTGTGCGTGTGCGTGTGCGTGTGCGTGTGCGTGTGCGTGTGCGTGTGCGTGTGCGTGTGTGCGTGTGCGTGTGCGTGTGCGTGTGCGTGTGCGTGTGCGTGTGCGTGTGCGTGTGCGTGTGCGTGTGCGTGTGCGTGTGCGTGTGCGTGTGCGTGTGCGTGTGCGTGTGCGTGTGCGTGTGCGTGTGCGTGTGCGTGTGCGTGTGGTGTGGAGAGAGGTGAGGGAGAGAGAGAGGGAAGTGAGAGAGAGAGAGAGAGAGAGAGAGAGAGAGAGAGGTGGGTGTGTGTGTGTGTGTGTGGTGTGTGTGTGTGTGTGTGTGTGTGTGTGTGTGTGTGTGTGTGTGTGTGTGTGTGTGTGTGTGTGTGTGACTGTGTGTGTGTGTGTGTGTGTGTGTGCTGTCGTGTGTGTGTGTGTGTGTGTGTGTGTGTGTGTGTGTGTGTGTGTGTGTGTGTGTGTGTGTGTGTGTGTGTGTGTGTGTGTGTGTGTGTGTGGTTGTGTGTGGTGTGTGTGTGTGTGTGTGTGTGTGTGTGTGTGTGTGTGTGTGTGTGTGTGGGTGAGAGAGAGAGAGTGTGTATGTGTGTGATGTGTGTGTGTGTGTGTGTGTGTGTGTGTGTGTGTGTGTGTGTGTGTGTGTGTGTGTGTGTGTGTGTGTGTGTGTGTGTGTGTACGTGTGTGTGTCTAACTTTATCTAAATGTCGACATAAACTCATTGATCACTATTCCAACATAAACGTTACGCCACATATTTCCCAAACTGTTCAACCATGAATGGTGTTGATTAAATGGTATTTTCGCAATTAAGTAAGACAATACTGTATTTATTATTGCTTCCACACGCTCAAACGCTCGCTGTGGGAGTTTGCTTTTACAGTGTGCACGAACCGAACAGTGTCCATATATTCCTATGCAACGGCTGCAAGACAATTTGCCTGCTCCTGAAACCAGCCATCGCTTCCGCTATATACGAGTCGACAGTTTCCTATTCTGCAGCTACTGTACACGCACAAATGAGGTTACGCTTAGGAGTTATGACAAGTCGACATCAATAAGCCGGACAAATGGGTCATTTTCTGTATCATTAAATGATGGTTATACGCCGAGAACGCGGATGTCTTTGTCAACGGTCGTAATCCGCACAGACACAAGATGGTCGGACACGATATTCATCGATGACGCAAATTTAACTATGTCTAATCGAATAGAGTTGAGACCTAACCTGATTATGCGCATGCGTAATCAGTTTCTGACGTGGTGGTACATGACACTGGTTATCACACTCACCGATTCACGTTTCCAACCCGTTCAATCACTGTAACAGGGCCTGCTAGTGACCTTTCGCCTCCTGCGCGGGCATGCGCATGCGCGAACGTGCACGAATTTACGTACTTTCCGAGCATCGCTGCGGTACAGCGTTCTACCCGCAACCCTGGGGTTGATCTGGAAACGCGACTAGTAGATTAATAGTTTGGCCCGTAATAATTGAACGTCATAATCTGCGGTTTCCGCTCCGGATAGCAATCTAGCTAAACCTTGTTAAATCTTGTTAAATTAAGTTGATTAACACATTTTAAGGGAGCGTGGCACCAGGGGATCGTATCACCTGCATCAAAGACCTTTGCTATCGCCCACGTACGACGTAATGCCAATTTATCTCATGGCTATTATATTCACTGGAGACAATCGTGCTTTGAGGATCTGTTGGGCTCCAAATACTCCTCCATCACCAGCGTTTCATCGAATCGCCTTAATCGCGAACGAGATACCAGCGCCCCCAATTTACTCCGACACATCAATTGATTTGCCTACGAACAAATCACATCTTTACGAGTGACCTCCATCAAGCTCTGCCGACAAAATGCTGATAACGATGGCTGATGTTAATAATAGCGCTACTTGACATCCGCTAGAGCAGGTATACCCTCATGCAGTTGTTACATTAGATATTTGCCTGATTTTGTTTCATAAAAACACATTTGCGGGGCGATGTTCTTGTTCAGGAAAATGTATGTACGGCGGAATGCACGAACGCTGCATCCGTTCGGCACCCGCTACTAGATTGCGTAGGTGAGTCTCGTTTCTGGTCCGTTTTGAATGAGATTTAGCGAGACCAGATACAACTGGGCCCCACCTCTTTGCCCGTTATGGTAGTTACATTAAAATTACTGCAATGCGCAAACAATTTGAAAACGATAACTTAAATGCGCAATAGTTCCCACCTTCTACATGCGTTTCTGTTGGGTGGAAACCTATATAACTGTCAACGGGGGCTTTCTGCCGTGGAAGTTACGGTGTCGCGCTTACATTTTTCGGTCGTTATAAACTTTCCGATTGACGTTTCTGCGCATGCGCGATAAATGAATAATCATTAATGTGCAACAAAACTACAAAGCATTTTTTGCATAAATGCCAAGGGCTGTTCGACAACTCTCCGGTGATGATGTGAAGAGTTGCTTAACATTTCGTTTAATACAATAAAATATTACATTTGTTTAAATCACTGTCATGGATTATGACGCTGTACAGTCACGTGATTTACGCTTGTTAACAAAACATGCTTCCAAATTTGTTTGCCTCATGTTAGTATGCGACAAATAACTTTGCTGAGAGGTTATATACATCCTAACGAACAACCCGTAGTATTTATACCATAAATGCTTTGTTCTTTCGCTGCATTGTGATGATTTTTATTTAAAGCGCATGCGTAGAAACGTCAATCGGAATGTTTATAACACCGGAAAAATGTAAGCGCTACACTGGCTTTACGCGAAATAATACAATGGTTTGTTTTAGCCGTTGGGACCGAATCATGAATGAAAATGGCACCATAGCATGTAAACGTTACTGCGGCCGACGAGAGTTGCATGCTCTATTGGTGGCTCGACGGCCCTATCACTAGGCAACAGGTCATGTGATAAATAGGCCAACTGCGGGAACCATTACGTAACCATCTACCTACACCACAATCAAATATATGCAGGTGCCTCCGTCAAGCTTTGTCTTTTCCAAATGTTGATACCCGTAACACATGATGCTGGTGAAGGTGGTTTGAGCTAATCTCGAAGGCATGCAATTTGTTAGACCTTAGGAAATGATGAGATTATCTCTGTTATACAGTATATCGCGCTGCCTAGACATGCAAACCCGAGCTCGTGTTCGTCTCCTCTTGGCTTCGTTTCGATTTAAGATGGCGGTTTTCTACCTCTGCTGCCGGCGCTGACCAAACTCTAACCTGGACAGGCTCGCTACGTGGCAGCGGGTGCAGAATTGTGCTGAAGGGTGCTTTCGTTCTTGCGTCTCCTCCTTTTCTTCTCTTCTGCATGTTCTCTCCGTTTGTTATCGATGGTTGCATCACTATATCGCCGATGAAAACATGTCCTTTACGTAGAAGATGGCACCTCAGATCATTCTTATACTGACGATGTAACCATCGGCGTGGTTTGCTTTGCTGATACCACCAGTTTCACGTTTTATTTAACATGACCTATTTATTAAAACAAGTAAGTTTTACTGCAGATCGTATAGAAACACTTGCAACTACTCGAGTTAATCTACTCATCAGAGACAAAACGGATTCAATGGTTCTTTCTCTGTGCACGAATCAACTCTACAGTCCGTCTCCTCATTGATGACGTCATAATTTCTGCCGCCAGTGACCAAAGATTTGCCTCACTGACAACGTCACTATTTCCGCCGTCAGTGACCAATGATTGACCATAAGAGGCAGGGCGGACACGGGAATGCAGCGACCCATACAGTTAATACCACTGAATAAATATATTCATTAAAACACCTTCCTCGTAGGATGAGGATATCGAGCAACGGTCAACAGTCGCACCACTGTTAATGGGCCGAAGAACTAGACACAAGATCAACGTATTGCAACCACACTGATTAAACAAGACAGCCGGAAGGTCAACGCATGCACACTGACATGTTACACGTGTATACAAAGTGGTGTTCCCGTCGTCATGCTTCGTTAACGATACTAATGTTTATCTACACGCGTTGTATTACTTGAACGTCGTGTTCGTCGTTGTATTACTAGAAAGTCGTGTTATCTATTTCTCTCATGTGACTCTCTCGCTATCACCATGTTTAGTCGCAAAGAAAATATTTGACGCATGCATCTGTATGAAATACACGACGGAATGTTTGACCGATTCCCATAGACGGCAGCCATTGTTAACGCTTGACGGACCTGGCTGCTAGGAGAGGTAGGTGACATACTGGATAGGACTGTCGGGTAGATCAGTTAACAATTACCAATTTGAGGGCATGATGTCAGTTTGGGGATTCTATGAATTACAATGTGTTACAATCAATATTGGAACGGTGAGAGCTACCGGGCTAACACAATGCGTGGAAGAGCAGCTTCTTTCTGTCTTCCATTGTAGTCCCCAAAGAACTCCCAACAGGACCACGGGCCCATTTCACTAACAATTAATAGGTCTTAAGTTTGATTTTGCTCTTAAAAATCGATTTCCCTCCTTTGCAATGAAAACTGTCAACACCATGAAGCGTCAGTGGAACTTTGTTGCTGGTGTGTCGTATAGATGGTGTTCGCAGTGATAGGGCAGAGGAGGATCCTCTGGTTTGTTTCCAGTGGAGAACAGGGTTCGCTGTTTCATGGTAGCACATCACGTGACCTGCCAGATAGAGCCATCGTTGTCTGTCAATGGTGGAAGTCCGTGGCACGTCACTGTACAGCTCCCGGTCGGAGATGTGGTCGCGCCAGGACACAGTGCAGAGTTTACGCAATCATCAGGTCAAGAATCTGCTGTAGCATTTGAGTCAGTGTTCATGATTCACATCCACATAAGTTAAAGCTAAAGATGTTTAATTCAGTATTTCTGCGCATTTGTGATCACCATGCATTACCCAGCGTATGAATTGCTTCCCATACCGAGTTGTTTCTAAATGAATGACTGTTTATTAATAAACGTAACTGTGCGTAATCCTTTTCCTAGGTGTTTGTCAACGATCCTCTTTTCCAGTCATCAGCAGGTTCACTTTCGATTCCAAAACATCCTTATACACATTCTACGTTATACTCGCAATTACGTATTCAAATATCCGATGTCTTATTGAATGTTGCAAGATTGTATTTCCTTCCTCATTAGACATGCAGGTCTACATTATCTGTATGGCCTGAATGTGTTACTTTTCAATAGTTTCGTCTTTCGAATATATCTGCGCCATTCTGTTTTCTCGGAACCCCGAGACGGTGTCGCGAGTCATTTGTCGCCAACACTTTGCGACGAGACTTCATCGATGTAGCGGCGACAGGATATCGACTAGACAGGACAGAAGGGACTTAGGTTCCCACGGCCAACCACTGCGATGTTTTATGTGATCCTAGAGAAAAAAATCAATCAGCAAACCTGCCAGTGACATCTGAATACAGTGGTGCCCCGGTCATTTTGTGTAAGCAGCCCACGTGTGACGTGTGGTCTTGCTCCAAATGGACATCCAGTTGGTACCACATCGAACCAGTCAGTGAAATCAGAAAAAACGGATGTGCGAGACCATTACGTTTCATTTGAGAATAGTCAACGAAGTGATTACAGGCGGAAGGAGGGGATGTCTGTGTACTAGGTTAATAGAATGTGACAATGTGGCGTAAACACTTTATTTCCACGAACAGGATCAGATTGGTCGGCCCACAAACGTCCTTCTCTCAAGACGTGAGTCGGCAAGATGTTTCGAACTTGCAGCAACACAAGCAGAACCGTCTTAAATTAGTGTATCGTGTAGTGAGTTGCCAACTAAATTACGTTTACTTGTTTGGATTGCTAAGTAGAAAAGTTTCCTCGGTGAATATTTTGTACACCCATTTCATGCTAAGGTCACCGGTTTAGGGTTGCTTGCCCTGACCACCAACTGGTGTACAGATGGAAAACTGATTATTCGAGCATACATTTCATAATTATGTCAGTCCAATCTATGTTCGTCGAAACGTTAGCATAAGTTCTTAAAACTATTTTGACAGCTTCAGTCGTTGACATTTCCTAATATGAGGAGTTCATCTTCACGGCACGTACTTCGGTGTAATTGTGGATATTTGGTGGAATTTGGTGGTGCTAACTTTAATCTGTTCTCTGATTAGTACCAGCTGTGATGGATCGATGTGAATGCAGACGTCTGATGATCTGGTGACTGGTCAAATGGTCATCGACCACCGTCGGCTCTGTCCGGTGCCGGTGGGATATTGTAAAGGGACCTAAATGAATATAGACGGTAGTTCTATTTACCATAGCTTTGAAAAAGACTTTTTGTCGATGGGTATAGTGTTTGTGACCATTTCAGTATTGTTACGATTGTTGTCACTGTCTTGAACATTGTGTTAATACAGTTTTCTTTCAGAATATTACATTTTTGCATGCAGACATACATAATTAGACGATACCGCGCTGGTAGCTATTTAGTATTCGTCTTGCCCCGCATAACACCTACAACGAACCTAAACCTGATACCTACGACATAAAGGTGATCATTTCTCTTAGATAGATCACGAATGGTGCTGGAAACATACTCCAAAGTGTGCCATTAAACACCAGCACCGTTACACGTGTAGTCCAGTTACACTGTATGAACTATGAAATGACAGACAAGAACGAAAACACCACACTCATCATTAACCGTTTCGCATGAGAAGCATATCTCAAGAGACAACAGCCCAGACTGCCAGGTGAACATCATTTATACGTGTCACAAGAGCTCGCGATTACGTCACTTCCGGCTTGGCGTCTCTAGTGAATGGCGCCGGCTCTGCTTCGGGAAATTTGGTCCTCACGAAGCGTATAAATAAATGAACTAATGTCGAGTTATGTGTATCTTCCCGTGACTGTGACGCCTAATAGAGTATTGATGGAAGCATGCGATTTACGGCGCCCTGTAGGTGTGTGGTAACCTCAAAGACCGTCAGAGTGAAGAGAGTTTAGTGTCGAACGTAATAAATAGCAAGTGCGTTGAAACGTCTGATTTAACGTTCTTATGAAAGCTTTTAACACGCGTATAAATTACAACGCGCGCCCACGCGGACATATGCAGAAGTCCGGCGCTCACGCAGAAAATGGTTATGGAAACAGCATGCTAGGTAGTTGATTAACCCTTGCTAGATCACTTCTTCCCTGATCGCATTAACGCTGTCGCCCTACTAATGTTTATTAAGTGTGTATCAAGGACATACATGTGCGGTTTGGAGAACCATGTCGACATTTCTGTCTAGCTATATTAATTTTTATCAAATGTGTGTTCGACCTCGTCTTTTAAATGTGTTCTATTGACATGTCTGTGTTGTTGGACTTGCTAGACGTTGGCTGACTGGTTATTATCTAATTGAGTCAAAACAACAAAACTTCTTTAAATTGTATAATCAGAAGAGATAGTAGCAGATAATTGCAATGAGCACCAGTACGTAGTACACTTCCGGTACATCTGGTACACATATAATCTAGCATAAACACTACACATCTATGGTTGAACACATGACATTGTGGATTATTTTATAACTCATGTATACTAAAATACTAAAATACTATAATACTATAATATGATATGATATGATATGGTATGATATGGTATGGTATGGTATGGTATGGTATGGTATGGTATGGTATGGTATGGTATGGTATGGTATGGTATGGTATGGTATGGTATGGTATGGTATGGTATGGTATGGTATGGCATGGCATGGCATGGCATGGCATGGCATGGCATGGTATGTATGATGTATGGTATGGATGGTATGGACTAATGGATCGCGCATGCATGCGATGGCGATGGCATGGCATGGCATGGCTGCGCGACGCGACGCGACGCGACGCGACGCGACGCGACGCGACGCGACGCGACGCGACGCGACGCGACGCGACGCGACGCGACGCGACGCGACGCGACGCGACGCGACGCGACGCGACGCGACGCGACGCGACGCACGCGACGCACGCGACGCACGCGACACGCGACACGCGACGCACGCGACGCCACGCGACGCGACGCGACGCGACGCGACGCGACGCGACGCGACGCGACGCGACGCGACGCGACGCGACGCGACGCGACGCGACGCGACGCGACGCGACGCGACGCGACGCGCACGCGACGCGACGCGACGCGACGCGACGCGACGCGACGCGACGCCACGCCACGCGACGCGACGCGACGCGACGCGACGCGACGCCACGCCACGCCACGCCACGCCACGACGCGACGCGACGACCGACGCGACGCGACGCGACGCGACGCACGCGACGCGACGCACGCACGCACGCGACGCGACGCGACGCGACGCGACGCGACGCGACGCGACGCGACGCGACGCGACGCGACGCGACGCGACGCGACGCGACGCCACGCCACGCCACGCCACGCCACGCCACGCCACGCCACGCCACGCCACGCCACGCCACGCCACGCACGCAACGCAACGCAACGCAACGCAACGACGCAACGCAACGCAACGCAACGCAACGCAGCACGCAACGCAACGCAACGCACGAACGCAACGCAACGCAACGCAACGCAACGCAACGCAACGCAACGCAACGCAACGCAACGCAACGCAACGCAACGCAACGCAACGCAACGCAACGCAACGCAACGCAACGCAACGCAACGCAACGCAACGCAACGCAACGCAACGCAACGCAACGCAACGCAACATATCATAATAATCGTCGTCACCAGAATGTACGAATATTCATATTCGCAAATCGTAAAACGTGAATCCATATCTTGGTACGACGGAATTACTTGACGTCACATCCTGTTGCAGAGTCGACGGGTGCGGCGCTGAATTCAACTCGCCTGATTGATCCCCGCCTAGATAACCCGCCCTTCTCCGGCCAGACCTCCGACCCTCGTGACCTCCTGCCTCCTCCCAAACGCCCGTCGCATCCTCTCGTCAAACACGACGCCGTCAACAGCGATCCGCCCTCGGGCATCACGGACTCGTGGAAGGACCGGATGCAGAGCGACTTCCTGCAGCAGAAGAAGCGCAAGAAGAGGCCACGGAAAACGGACATACTGCGCCTGGGCAACGACAAGGACTACTCGAACGAGTACAGGATCAAGAGGAAACTATTGCTGCATTACGACAAGACGACGCGACCAGTGAGGAATGACAGTACGACGACTGTACTCTTTCGTTGGGGTGTCGCTGTACCACATACTGGACACGGTGAGTACGGGATGTTTTTGCATATTTGGTAAAACACGTAAAGGTAAGTTCTGATAAAGCGCAGCATCCAATTCTCAGGACTGCTCAAAGCGCTTCACACTTTACTTATCTGGCAGACCTATTCAAGCAGACATCATCTCAACTTCTCTGTGAAGCATCCAGCCATACGCTACAATTAATGCGCGAAGACTGCTCGTACACATATCCACCACTGTCTATAGCCAGGTACTCATTTATGCAGCTGAATGAACTGGAGCAATGTAGAGTGAAAAACCTGCCCAAGGTTTTAACACCGCAGCACAGGATTCGAACCCGGGTCTTGTTAGTTGAGAGTCCGAAGCTCTACCCTTGAGCCACTGCGTACCTGAACACGTATTTTCTTAACAATAATTTAGAGTTTTGTGAAAGTATTCACGTCCGCAGACGGCGGTTATACGATTATTGGATAGGATATTTTTATTTTTTATCTGACAGAATCGGTAACTTTCCATTACAAGCTGCGTCGATATTTATTGTTGTAACACGTCATAGATTCAGGGTGAAAATGGTCAAGAATAGAAATGGTCAAGAATAGAAATGGTCAAGAATAGAAATGGTAAATTACACAAATTGTTTGATGTGCGCATATTTGCTGAGCGAGCAAGAAGATCGATAGCTTTTGAGTTCCGCGACCTTTCGTCTGGAAGGCAGCTTCAAGACGGTGTAATGCTGTCAACGTATTGTCCTGTTGTTCGTCTCTGAATGCGACTCCCCGAAGCGTTATGGAGTAGGGCCTACAAAAGCGTGCGACAGGAAGCGGTTGTCGCAGAATAAGAGCTGAATTTATTGGTTCAACAAGGGTTTACGCGACGTCGAGCGAGAGGGATAAATGCTTGGTGGGCGACTGGGTTGCTCGTCACCGGCGTGATTTCTCGAAGCACTGTGTATTGTTATTTCTACCTGCTGTAAGAGCAGTCAACCTGACAGTATCAAGACGTCGTTTGTGTACCTATGTAAAAAGAAAAACCTTAAAGAACACACAAGTATGACATCTTAAATCCAAAAATACTGTAATTATGTTGATGAGATAAACCTAATCGCCACACGGAATGTCATGAAACAGTAAGTCAAATCAACGAATAATGTTTACGCATTCGCGCGAACAACATTTCCCTAGATGTCTAAGTGCTTATTTCAACAGCTCAGCTGCGATGAACAACGAATCTATTATTCGCTGAGACATTCC
>JAODUO010000107.1:207500-212500 GCA_025642075.2 Ridgeia piscesae | reverse complement strand
CACTCTACCTCACTCTCATCTACTCTCCTCCTCTCACTCTCTCTCCTCTCCTCTTCCTCTCTCTCTCTCTTCTCTCTCTCTCTCTCTCGCTCTCCTCTGCTCTCCTCTCTGCTCTCTCGCCTCGTCTCGCTCTCGCTCTCGCTCTCGCTCTCGCTCTCGCTCTCTCTCCTCTCTCTCTCTCTCTCTCTCTCTCTCTCTCTCTCTCTCTCTCTCTCTCTCTCTCTCTCTCTCTCATCTATCTATCTATCTATCTATCTCTCATCTCTCTTCTATCTCTCTCTCTCTCACTCTCTCTCTCTCTATCTCACTCTCTCTCTCTCGCTCTCTCTCCTCCCCCCCTCTCTCTCTCTCTCTCTCTCTCGCTCTATCTTTCATTAGCTTGTTGACACGGGTATTCTACCTGAAACATGGCCGACCCTCGCTGTATCTGACACCGCACCTGTGACCACGTGCTATAATTTCACGTTCATTCCATATCCATGCGCATTTACACGAGTAAATGCATATCCACAACGCATATATATATATATATATATATATATATATATATATATATATATATATATATATATATGTACACACACCAAATTCACGCACATACAAAGACACACGTATAAACACGTACACACAAACACCAAACACACACACACACACATACACACATATACACACACAAAACACACACGCACGCACGCACGCACGCACACACATACACACATACACACATACACACATACACACACACACACCCCACACATACACACATACACACATACACACATACACACATACACACATACACACATACACACATACACACATACACACATACACACATACACACATACACACATACACACATACACACATACACACATACACACATACACATACATACATACATACATACATACATACATACATACATACATACATACATACATACATACATACATACATACATACATACATACATTGATTGGTTGATTAGTTAGTGTTTCAATTGATGCTTCATTCGTTTGTCCGTTCCTTCGCACGTTCATTTGTTCTTGAGTTCGTTCTTTCAGTTAGTCTTTTAGCATCATGTGAATATGCCACTGTCACCACACCCACCGCTCATTGTGCTCAACTATTTCAAATTTCAAAGACATTTCATAAAAAGTAACCAATCTATTATGCGAAGTTCGCACTCAGTCGAAAATATCGATTCTCCCTCGCGTAGTTCCTTTGAGTTCTGTTCACCACGCCTCAAAGTCGTACGAACTGATTAGCTCTTAAAACCTTCGTATTTGTTCACTTCCTGTATGGCTGTTATAGGTTCTACCGTCCCTCCCTCCGTTTCTACGAAACTAATGTTCATACAAGTAAATATAATAAAACATGATTGAAATATTTTATGCAAAACATTCCTTTCCAACGGCCTTTATCTTATATGAACATTTCAGTCAATTTTAAGTGTTACACCAAGACCTCTTTGGCCTAACAAATTTGGGAAACTGTTGTCGTGTCGAATCACGTGACTACAGCTAATACGCGTAATACCGTTGAAAAAGAAAATGCACTTGGAGCTGTAACCAATATTCTCGGTTTTGTTGCTTATTGTGCATCGCCATATAATGTACAGTGCTATTGAATTAAGGCACAGTAAATTTAATTATGTTCTGAAAACGGTTGTCAGTAAGACACGTCCGTCGTTATTTGGGAGTTGGTCCATCAAGTCTAAATGAATAGAGACCAAGGACAAATTACAATTACAAGTTCAGGCAGACAACAAAGAGCGCTATCCTTGTACGTTCATGTAATGTCGTTATGATTAGTAGCTAATAATTAACAAGTCACTCATTTCGGTACATAGCACATAGTGCAGGGCATATAGATATGTTGCTCGTAGTGCCACGTGTTCAGTGTGGAACCTGCAGCACAGGGGGAAACGTCGCATTCTCAACCTAAGGAATCCGATCCGGCCCTTCATGCCATTTACTTAATATTACCTCGCCATGCACTATTGCGCACATGCGCACGCACACACGCTTGTACATGCACTCATATGCACACGCACACACACACGCACGCACATACCCCCCCGCACACACACACACACACACACATATATATATATATATATATATATATATATATATATATCACATACACACACGAACACACCCACCCATACTCTCTTTCATACACGCACAAGCAAACACACAGGCATATACAAACACACACACACGCATGTCACAAAGCACAAAGCACAAGCACAAACACAAACACAAGCACAAGCACAAGCACAAGCACAAGCACAAGCACAAACACAAACACAAACACAAACAAACACAAGCACAAGACAACACAACACAAACACAAACACAAACACAAACACAAACACAAACACAAACACAAACACAAACACAAACACAAACACAAACACAAACACAAACACAAACACAACACACACACACACACACACACACACACACTCACACACACACACACACAACACACACACACACACACACACACACACACACACACAAACACCCACACACGCACGCACCACAACGCACGCACACCCCACCACACACACACACACACACACACACACACACACACACATATACATGCACACACACGCACGCACAAACACACACAAAGACAAATACAGACACACACACATACATATACATACAAATACAAACATCTTACACACACATGCACGCACACACACACACAGACACACCATGCAATCACCAACACCATCCCCGCCGTGTTCCAGCGCCGACAACAGCTTCCAGGACTTCATGAACACCTTCGCGATAGTCTCGCACGACGGTCACGTGCTCTGGATGTTTCCGGCCGTCTCGAAGACATACTGCACGCTCGATGTACGTCACTTCCCGTTCGACCGACAGAAGTGCAAGATCATCTTCATCTCGTGGACGTTCAACGGCTTCAAAGTTGACCTGACTTACAACGCGACCGAAGTGAACGCCATCTACTACAAGCCGAAGAACCAGGAGTGGCACGTCGATAAGGTGACGGTAGAACGCCACGAGAAGACGTACGCGTGCTGCATCGAACCGTACCCGGATGTGACGTTCACGATCCACATGACGCGCCGAAGTCTCTTCTACATTGTCAACCTCATCTTCCCGTGTCTCCTCATCTACGCCGTGTCGTTCCTCGGCTTCTTCCTTCCCGTCGAGTCGGGGGAGAAGGTGAACCTGCAGATCACCATCCTCCTCGCTCTCGTCGTCTTCCTCCTCATCGTCGGAGAAACTTTGCCTCCCACGCCAGACGCCATCCCTGTGCTCGGTAAGTCAATCTTCCTGTCGTTGTGGAATATCGTCTGTCGTATCTAACAGGATTTGTTTAGTTTCCGCAATAATTAATTTTTATTTATCTTATCTCTTAATCTATATATACACTTATTTAATTATTATATTTTAATATAATAATTATTATTTGATATATATATATATATATATATATATATATATATATATATATATATATATATATATATATAACCAGCTAAATGATTTCGTATTATTCCTACCTTTGTTTGTAGCTGTGTTTTTTATTTTAGTATATACATTTTAGTTCCAGTATTTTCCATATTGTCCTTTAAAAATGAAGTTTACGGGGCCATGGTTGTTGCCTGCGCGTGTGTTCTACAAGCGGTAAAGGACACCGAACAAATATCATTGGACTGGGCGTTATATTAAATAAAATATAAAAATAAAATTATTATTATCACAGCTGTGGATTGATAAGGTAGCATGCGATATCCTTGATTGCAACGGAGTTGACAAGAACCCATAACACGTGAGTTAATTTTTAGTAGTATACATCACTGGGGGTTTCATATAGGGACGTATTCCGCAATCAAAACCAACGGTGACATCAAGGTAACACGTGACCCTGTTCGAATTAACTCTCGTTACATGCAAGAAAATTTGAAACACTTGTGCGACGTAGCACAGACTGTTTATAATGACTTGAATGAATAACCATTATATGCTCGCAAATGTAACCTTTTATCATTTAGCAAAGTATTTATCTCAACCGACACTCTGCAGTCTGTATTTTCTTTGTAACATACGTGTACATGTATATAGTGTTATCAGATATCAAGTGTCTGGCGCAACGGACATTTCGAGGGCATCGCGATCTCTTACGGCGTCAGGATGAAACGTTCTCTCTTATGGCGATGTTCGTAGTTGTCACGTGACAAAGGATGTGATGGTCTGCAACAAATTTGAATGTTGCATTATGGGAGACATCCATAGGTGCGGCGCGCGGTGGCTGTGTAGTTAGAAATCATGCTACTGCTAGAGTAGTCAGTAAATTTCGAAATGCATTTAGCTGTGTTAAGGACGGGGTGCGGCGATACATAAGAACTTATCGTAACTTTCTGTCTTTCTGGTTTTCATTCCGATGTACAACTGTACCTCCACTAACGACTTGGACGGGTTGCAGGCATGCTGTTCGGCACGACGATGGTGATGGTGTCCATCTCCCTGCTCATGGCTGTCATCGTCACGAACATCTACCTGCGCAAGGACTCCGGTAAGCGGGTGCCGGCCTGGGTCCGTCGCACGCTCCTGCGGCCGCGCGCCCGACGCGAGAAGCTTCGGCGGCGCATCTTCAACAGCAACGACAACCACATCATCGACGGCGGCACGGTGCCCCAGGACATCGAGATTGACAATCTCTCGCACGTGACGGAGCGAGACTCGCTGACGAGCAGTCGGCGGCGGACCACGAACTCCATCTACAACCGGCCGTCGGCGCGGGACAGGAACGCCGAATGGGCAGATGAGTGGGACCGCGTCGCCAAGCTCGCCGACCGAGTGTTCTTCTGGTTGTTCTTCGTCGCCAGCGCCGCGGCGTTGGTCAGCATGTTCGCGCCGATACCCACCATATGAGTCGGCGCACAAGTGTAGCTCAATGATACGTACTGTTTACTGTTTTACATGTGGCGGTTCGGCGCCTTTCCA
>JAODUO010000107.1:187500-202500 GCA_025642075.2 Ridgeia piscesae | reverse complement strand
TAAATTATCCAAGTAGTTAAATTAAAAGTTTGATCTTCAATCCGTTCAGACTGACCACGCAATTTATGCCTCGTCATTGATGCATTCCATGTATCAAGAATGTCGAAGCAGACTTCAATGATGCACAGGCGACAATGCAAATAGAAGGAGTTGAGTGGACGTTGGCACCTGGAGGAGATACACTTACAGGACTGTCAAGTTACGTGGTTAGTAACGACAAACAACTGCAGAAGAAGAAGACATCCTCACAAGGGTCATTGCGCTGCACTACAATACTGTACCCTTGGTTAGTCGTCTCCGCAAACTATGGAAGTGAAACTAGTCGATATATTAAGGTAATTGGCTTCGCCAGAAACTACTGCGTCAGCTGTGAGAACAATGTAAATACTCGTCCCAATTTGAAGACGGATACACGACTGGTGGGAATCCCAATATAACGACCCATGAGCATCATAAACGTTGCATATAATACAAGCAGCGTGCGGCTGAAATCACCCAAAATATCAAATGACCGGAAGTATACCACACTCATAGTGGGCGATTTCATTGGCTGATGTTAAAAGAGCGACCTCTGGACGATGAGATAAACTGCCAATCTCGTCACTGCTGGCGCCACATGTCGAGTTATCCAGTGATGTATTCGCAAAAATGGACATATTTACCTCGTCAAAGGAATATTTTTTTAAACGAAAACGCTACATTCGTTATAGATAACGTCGGTATTTTTCAACAACAAAGGAATGAAACGCGACTTGGGTTGTTGTACTGGCACCAAATTCGCCAGGTGGCAGCACATTTCACTGCATCCACAGTTGCCGAAACCATGGTATTTGAATGTAAGTTTTTAGCATCGATCATCAGGGCTCCATAAGGTAGGCCACTATTATATATATATATATATATATATATATATATATATATATATATATATATATATATATATATATATATATATATATATATACACACACATTTTTATTAATAAAGTGCACCTACAAGCACGCGCACGCACACGCGACGCACACGCACACGCACACGCGCACGCACACGCACACGCACACACACACACACACACATATACATATACAGGCACTAATATGCGCGCGCATACGCACACATTATAATAATTCGATAAACAGACAATGCGCCTTGTACTTAATGGGATGTGTTCAACCAACGTCATTGCAACTCCGTCCCCTACCTGAATCAAATCGCAGCTCGACACATTCATGCCTTTTTTTTACTAAGGACGAATAATTTGTATTTATATTGTGCTGTAAAATCACAAGGAACCGTGAATAAAACGCTGATTGGCTTGCGGTGGGCAACTGTACAGACCGGGCATAGATTGTAAAGTTTACTAGCTTGGGTGGTTAACGTGGCACCACGTGGCTCGGTTGTGACGTAACCACCGCTTCTGGAAGTCTGTTTTCTCGGTGCCTTGAACACGTGAAGTGGCGACTCATGAACAAATCTGGGCCTGGCATACTGTGACAACGTAAACAGTATTACCCCAGTCATAGAGTCACGTTTTGGCCGCCACGTTAAGCTACGTGGGTACAACGTGAGCAAACATGGAACAACGTGGCTAAAGCGTGATCAAACGTGACACAGCGTGAATGTTTTTTTAACATGTTCACAATTCGGGTGCGTTTCCCCACAACGTACCACAACGTGGCAACAACGTGGTACAACGTAGTACAACGTGTCTACAACGTAGCACAACCATTACAGGACGTAAACAGAACGCGTGTACTACGTTGTTCTGCGTTTCTGCAACGCTGTGGTACGTTACGATATATCGTGGTACTCTATGCTGCGTGGCGACAGCGAGGCATAACGAGACACAACGTGGCGACAGCGATGCTGTAACGTGGCGGCAACGAGGCATAGCCTGACTTTGATTGTCACAGCGGGATTACAGCGGGGTGACAACGTGACACAACGGGGCATCGTACCGAAATTTGAAATGTTTTCACAACGTGGCTATCATAAACGGGGCAGTGTGTGTGTGTGTGTGTGTGTGTGTGTGTGTGTGTGTGTGTGTGTGTGTGTGTGTGTGTGTGTGTGTGTGTGTGTGTTGTGTGTGTGTGTGTGTGTGTGTGTGTGTGTGTGTGTGTGTGTGAGAGAGAGAGTGTGTGTATGTGCGCGTGTGAGTGTGTTGAGTGTGTGTGTGTTTGTGTGAATGTGTGTGTGTGTGTGTGTGTGTGTGTGTGTGTGTGTGTGTGTGTGTGTGTGTGTGTGTTTGTGTGAGTGAGTGTGTGTGTGTATGTGTGTGTCTGTCTGCGTGAGTGTATGTATGTGTTGGTGATGTATGTATGTGCGTTTGTTCATGTGCGCGCGGAACGCATCCCATATTTCCGCAAATCTCGGCAGCCGGGCTTCACATGACTGGAATGGGACACCCAAGCATATCACACCTGGATTAAGCGCCAGTGCATATGTAGATACGGAGATGATCAAAGCGAATGAACCCCTGTGGTCAGAATCAATACGTCTGCGTCCATTTGCCAGTCAGCCACGTCCGTCTTGCTGCCAGTGGTAATGTAACCAGCTAATACTGGCTTTATATATAGACACACGATCAGTACAGTTAACTGTCAGTTGATATTGCGGGAATCAGCGGGATACCTGGGATTGGGTTAATTCAAAACGCGTCGTTTCGGGACGCTTTGCCATTCAAAGTCACGTACCAAGTTTTCCCGATATATTCAACACCACGTACAAGCTCCGAACTCTGGTGTGTAATACAAAACGGGAGCGGGTTGTGTTACACGGCACGTTGTTTGAGGGGCTTGTTGTGTTACACGGCACGTTGTTTGGGGGGCTTGTTGTGTTACACGGCACGTTGTTTGGGGGGCTTGTTGTGTTACAGGGCACGTTATTTGAGGGCGTGTTGTGTTACACGGCACGTTGTTTGGGGGCGTGTTGTGTTACACGGCACGTTGTTTGGGGGCTTGTTGTGTTACACGGCACGTTGTTTGGGGGCGTGTTGTGTTACATGGCACGTTGTTTGAGGGCGTGTTGTGTTACATGGCACGTTGTTTGAGGGCGTGTTGTGTTACACGGCACGTTGTTTGTGGGCTTGTTGTGTTACACGGCACGTTGTTTGGGGGCGTGTTGTGTTACATGGCACGTTGTTTGAGGGCGTGTTGCGTTACACGGCACGTTGTTTGGGGGCGTGTTGTGTTACATGGCACGTTGTTTGAGGGCGTGTTGTGTTACACGGCACGTTGTTTGGGGGCTTGTTGTGTTACACGGCACGTTGTTTGAGGGCGTGTTGTGTTACACGGCACGTTGTTTGGGGGCTTGTTGTGTTACACGGCACGTTGTTTGGGGGCGTGTTGTGTTACATGGCACGTTGTTTGAGGGCGTGTTGTGTTACACGGCACGTTGTTTGGGGGCGTGTTGTGTTACATGGCACGTTGTTTGAGGGCGTGTTGTGTTACACGGCACGTTGTTTGGGGGCGTGTTGTGTTACACGGCACGTTGTTTGAGGGCGTGTTGTGTTACACGGCACGTTGTTTGGGGGCGTGTTGTGTTACACGGCACGTTGTTTGGGGGCGTGTTGTGTTACACGGCACGTTGTTTGAGGGCGTGTTGTGTTACAGGCCGTTGTTTGGGGCGTGTTTGTTACACGGCACGTTGTTTGAGGGCGTGTTGTGTTACACGGCACGTTGTTTGAGGGCGTGTTGTGTTACACGGCACGTTGTTTGGGGGCGTGTTGTGTTACACAGCACGTTGTTTTGGGGGCGTGTTGTGTTACACGGCACGTTGTTTTGGGGCGTGTTGTGTTACACGGCACGTTGTTTGGGGCTTGTTGTGTTACACGGCACGTTGTTTGAGGGCGTGTTGTGTTACACGGCACGTTGTTTGAGGGCGTGTTATGTTACACAGGGCGTGTTTGTTACCGCACTTGTTTGGGGGCGTGTTGTGTTACACGGCACGTTGTTTGGGGCGTGTTTGTTACACGGCACGTTGTTTGGGGCGTGTTGTGTTACACGGCACGTTGTTTGGGCGTGTTGTGTTACACGGCACGTTGTTTGGGGGCGTGTTGTGTTACACGCACGTTGTTTGGGGGCGTGTTGTGTTACACGGCACGTTGTTTGGGGGCGTGTTATGTTACACAGCACGTTGTTTTGGGGCGTGTTGTGTTACACGGCACGTTGTTTGGGGGCGTGTTGTGTTACACGGCACGTTTTGGGGGGTGTGTTATTTAAACGTTGTTTTTGCGTTATTACACAAAACCTTTTTGGCTTTTTTTACCAAAAATTTTTTTGGGCAATTTGTTACACAGCACGTTGTTTGGGGGGCGTGTTATGTTACACAGCACGTTGTTTGGGGGGCGTGTTGTGGGTGTTTAAAGCGGCGAGCTATCAATTTTGGAGATTCCGAGTCTAATAATCTTACTGCAGTTTCGAACCTTTGGCGGATTCATTCGTCACTCATTACACTAGTTCACGTAGGCATACGAGTACCACCTTAGTTTATAACGAATGATGCATATGTGTGAACATATTTTGCAGCGTCGCTGACGTCTTCCAATAGAAGTCGAGATTGTGGTCAATTGAACAGACCTACCACGCAGAACACATTTTGAACTGAAATAAAATTGGCAGATTGAAAACTGCCTACTTCACGGAAACACCCATCTCATCGACTTGGTAATAATGATTAAACACTAAACGCTACATATAGCCTTGCAAAAGCGATGTATGTTATCTGAGTTACCTTCTAAGATCCGGTTATTTGTGTTTCAGACAATCGTGGTTGATATGACAGGTTCGGTGCGCTAAGTAGAAAAAGTATTTGTTAAGCTTCAATGAAATGAAATGAAATGCAACGCAACGCAACGCAACGCAACGCAACGCAACGCAACGCAACGCAACGCAACGCAACGCAACGCAACGCAACGCAACGCAACGCAACGCAACGCAACGCAACGCAACGCAACGCAACGCAACGCAACGCAACGCAACGCAACGCAACGCAACAACGCAACGCAACGCAACGCAACGCAACGCAACGCAACGCAACGCAACGCAACGCAACGCAACGCAACGCAACGCAACGCAACGCAACGCAACGCAACGCAACGCAACGCAACGCAACGCAACGCAACGCAACGCAACGCAACGCAACGCAACGCAACGCAACGCAACGCAACGCAACGCAACTGTACTTTCCCGGAAATTGGCAGCGTTCATTAAACTACATAAATAAAATAGTAAAACAAACAAAAAACCTTTTAAAATCAGTATCTAAACCTTAATCACGATAAAAAAATTAAAGCAAAAAGCCTAATCTATATTATAATAACTATCTTTCAGCCGTCGGTGAGAAAGGGCGAACGGAAAACAATTTTGTAGTGTTTTCCTGTAACTTTGATGAGGGACACAGGCGATTACGCCTCCTCTTATGTCCAGGGTTCTAGAAACATGAGCGGCAGAGACAGACATTCACAGGACAAAGTACCGTTGTACGTCTAATTCAACGGACTTCCGCGCATTGCGTCGGCTACACGCCGCGGGGTAGTGCAGTCGTCTCCCAGTCTCGCTTGCGTCGAGTCTCGTGGGGCGGACGTGACAAATTGTTAACGTCATTTCTGAACGTATGCGTGATTGTAGGTTAGTGGTGCGTGTTAATTAAATTCATCTGTGACATGTAGCTAAGCCGATATATGACTGCGGGCGAAATTTGGCAATTTGCAAACACAGAAGTATGGTTTACTCGTGTGCCCGTGGTGACATAAGTACAATAGAGCAGGCGTGTTAATAGATTAAGTGCTATGTATATGCGTTTTAGGAAGACTGCAGTGACTTTTAACCAGTTTGTTGACGTGACCCTGTGGGGGTATAACAACGTGCTTAATTTGGTCAATATTGACGGGACGCGCACGTACTTGTATTCTATCAGAGTTGTGACTGTATAATGATGTCAGATTTTTCTCAGGTGCAGTTTCCATATAATCTGATGAAACGTTAACATGGCCGCCAATGGGGAAATCAACATTGCTCTGGGCCCAGTAAGCGCCCCTATAAAAGTGGCCGACGGTACGTTGTGTTTAATATGTCAGTGTTGTGATCTTGTAAAACTGTCAGCGGTAAACTACCAGGCACCAACAATAGTGCGTCCGAAGACATTCCGTCTTAATGTAGCCGCGGTTAGAAATGATCAGTTCTGGAGCTAAAGCGATTTGGACTTACATGATACAGTTACGCATCTGGAGCATATAAGCACGCCTTAAGATAAAAATCTGACATACAGTCCTTAACCCATGTGCATGAGGCGTGTTCCCGTTCAGCTCTGTATTCGCGTCATCCTCGGATATGACGTGAGCGGGGTTGTAAGTGTGTATTAGCGACAGTATTTCACCCAACATATCCACATATTATGCAAATTTATCGTTTTCCGACCGGCCAGTACAAGGCAAGTATTCGCCGACGCACATGATTTCACAGTTATTGCTAATTTGAATCATTACACCATACAACCTCTCGTGATTGCATTTAAGGTCTATGGCTACAGACTTAAGTGATAATTACCATAGCATCGCATACCCGTGGTATGGGCGTCTCTCCCTGGCAACACATTCGTCCACGGAACTCTTGTCAGTTACCACCACTATTACTGTCACTTAATTTGCATTTGTTTTCTAATTCGGTTTGATATTATAAACACGTTGTCTTGCATAAATAATACACGACATTTCTTACTAGTATTCAGATGTATTATATAAAATTTCGGATCTATGTCATTGTAGCTTATTACAGACATAGGCTATTACGCTCATAAGAGGGAGTATGTGAAAATACGCGGTCACGAACAACGATACAGCGGTTGAGGTACACAGACATCTTCAGTTATCACCGGAGAGTTAAGTAATTTACACGAACATTTCCTGAAAACACTGTCGCTTTGTTCATCTACGTAGTAACTCTTGGAAAGGCATCTTGACGTTTGTGTTATTATTATTATTATTATTATTATTATTATTATTATTATTATTATTATTATTATTATTATTATTATTATTATTATTATTATTATTATTATTATTATTATTATTATTATTGTAGTAGTAGTAGTAGTAGTAGTAGTAGTAGTAGTAGTAGTAGTAGTAGTAGTAGTAGTAGTAGTAGTAGTAGTAGTAGTAGTAGTAGTAGTTGTAGTAGTAGTAGTAGTAGTAGTAGTAGTAGTAGTAGTAGTAGTAGTAGTAGTAGTAGTAGTAGTAGTAGTAGTAGTAGTAGAGTTATCCTTATTGTTGATACGTTATTATTAGCATAATAATAATAATAATAATAATAATAATAATAATAATAATAATAATAATAATAATAATAATAATAATAATAATAATAATAATAATAATAATAATAATAATAATAATAATAATAATAATAATAATTAGTAGTAGTAGTAGTAGTAGTAGTAGTAGTAGTAGTTGTAGTAATAGTAATTGTAATAGTAGTAAAAATGTTAGTCGTTGTTGTTGTTGCTGCTGCTGTATATTAATGGGCTACAATAGACTCGGTACTGTTGTTGTTGCTTCCCAGACTGTCGGTAAATAGCGGTCTACGCAAGACCCACCTTCTTCTCCCGGTGATTCCTCGGCTCACCCGTGTCCTCATCCAACTGTGGCCAACCTGCCGACCGTCCAAGGTGGCGTGTCCTTTGACGTGATACATCTCCGCGGCGGAGGTCGAGGTGATTAAGCTGGAGAACTACACACGTTGTACGAGAGCATTGTGTGTGGGAGAGGGCGGACGAGTGACACGGTTTACCCAGACTTCTAACCAGACCAAAACAAAAGCACGCGGAGAAGGGACCACTGGGCTTAAGGACAGTATGAAGGCGAATGTGCATGCAATTATGAGCGAAGTAGGTCATTAATTAAGTGGCATTAGCTGACGGTTCCATGTCATCAATGTAAATTCAAATATTGCGCTATTTCCAGTTCTCAGGACTACGTAGTGGCGCTTTACATTTTATCCCTGGCTGACCAGTTCAAGTGAAAACCATCTCGACTTCTCCAGGAAGAATTCAGCCCCACTGCAATTGATGCGCGAACTTTACCCGGGTCGAGAGTCTGGTGCTTCACACACGGTGCCACCGCGCACCACGATGACGTCACGTGTACACATGGAAGCGTGTACATGGAGGAGGTCACTGATAACTCAATCTGTCGACAAGTGGACACGGAGAGATTAACCCAGGGAAGACGTGTCCGGCCGCCCACTGACCGCCTCCTTCTCTCGCCACTTGACCCCCTGTCCACTCCACTCTACGCATCGTCCTTCGTCCAACTCGCGCGTTCACCGCCACTTCCGGCACTTCCGGTCAGCGTGAGCGTTGTTCGGTCCGTAGTCAATTGTACGTATCAACGCCTGTGTGCCTTCTATCAACGCGGCTATGCTAATCACAAGATGTATGATTGGTTATGTCACTTTGTAGGTGATTATTAATACATAATAATAATATGACTCTGTGCAATAGTGTGTACATACTACCTTGTCATCTATAAAACAATATAAGTTATGTATACACAGATAAAAAACAAAGTTGTGACTTGGATTTGTTTGATAAAAAGGTAAATAAATTAAGTAAGACTAAGATAGCAAAACAAATGTATAAAAAATTACTTAACAAATTTTAAAATCAAACAATTTCAAACCTTTACGAAAACGTTGTTAAATAAATATTTATTAAAATCATATAGTAGTGTAATAGTAAACACCCAGATAACTAGACAATACAAGCAGACTTGATATGGTGAACAATGAATGTTAGGACACGATTTAAATATGTTCTGGCACTTCGTCACATGTTAATGTTCGTCACATGTCCGTAAATTATATATTAAATACTTATTTAAAACCGGGCGTTTTGAGACGTGCTTTAAAACCATCTACGGACGTTATCAGCCGCAATTGCTGCGGCAACGCATTCCACAGAAATGTTCCGGCAAGAGACATGTTGTTGCTTGCCACCCTCCACGTACAAATGCTTGCCACCCTCCACGTACAAATGCTTGCCACCCTCCACGTACAAATGCTTGCCACCCTCCACGTACACATGCTTGCCACCCTCCACGTACAAATGCTTGCCACCCTCCACGTACAAATGCTTGCCACCCTCCACGTACAAATGCTTGCCACCCTCCACGTACAAATGCTTGCCACCCTCCACGTACAAATGCTTGCCACCCTCCACGTACAAATGCTTGCCACCCTCCACGTACAAATGCTTGCCACCCTCCACGTACACATGCTTGCCCCCCTCCACGTACAAATGCTTGCCACCCTCCACGTACACATGCTTGCCACCCTCCACGTACAAATGCTTGCCACCCTCCACGTACAAAAGCTTGCCATCCTCCACGTACACATGCTTGCCACCCTCCACGTACAAATGCTTGCCACCCTCCAAGTATAAATACTTGCCATCCTCCACGTACACATGCTTGCCACCCTCCACGTACAAATGCTTGCCACCCTCCACGTACAAATGCTTGCCACCCTCAACATACAAATGCTTGCCATCCTTCACGTACAAATGCTTGCCACCCTCCACGTACAAATACTTGCCATCCTCCACGTACACATGCTGGCTACCCTCCACGTACAAATGCTTGCCACCCTCCACGTACAAATGCTTGTCACCCTCCACGTACAAATGCTTGCCACCCTTCACGTACAAATGCTTGCTACCCTCCACGTACAAATGCTTGCCACCCTTCACGTACAAATGCTTGCCACCCTCCATGTACAAATGCTTGTCACCCTCCACGTACAAATGCTTGACACCATCCACGTACAAATGCTTGCTACCCTCCACGTACAAATGCTTGCCACCCTTCACGTACAAATGCTTGTCACCCTCCACGTACAAATGCTTGTAAACACAATCTGATGAAACGTATCTTCAATCTAATTTAATCAAACCCAACATTGGACTAATATTCTACTTAACCATAAACCTAGCTCTTTTTGCATGTCAGAACAACCATGAAATGACATTTCTACTTGGATGTCTCGCCCGTAGCTCCATTCAATAGTGTACCATCAAGTTAGAAGCTAACAGAACGTAATGGGCGGAGGGCGAAGACGTTTCCCAAAATACGTGTTATTGTCAGACTTAACGATGTGAAATTTGCAATGGTGTGTATTTTCTAAAACATATGCAAATTTATAAGATTTTATGTTTGCGATTGTTTGATTGGATTCATAGCCCATTGCAAAACTATTGTTTTGAAATGTTCATATGCCAGTTTCTCTTTAATAATAATAATAATAATATATATATATATATATATATATATATATATATATATATATATATATATATATATATATATATATAATATATATATATATATATATATATATATATATATATATATATATATATATATGTATTTTATATATATATATATATATATATATATATATATATATATATATATATATATATATATATGTGTAATGACAAGTACATATCAATTAACAGTTTTAGTTTTCGTAACTTAATTTAGTCTTCGTGTCTTATTTAATATGACCAATATATACGTACGAAACCCATGTTATCATTGAACTTAGTTGATATTTTCGAGTTTTACTTACGTTTCGTTCTCTTTTATTACATTTCCGCTCTAACTCGACGGATGTTATTGGCGCAGGAACCGTTGAATTTACCATCGTCGTCCGGACAAAAATCACTACGTGTTCTAAAGTGATTTACTCAAACGCCCACCTTTTACCGTATCGATTCACCTGGCCCCGCCGTTCTTACGGACACTATCTATTTTACTAAAACACATTGCGGATAAATGTTTAACAAAATTTCGTTCAGATGCACGGGATCAGCAAACAGTAAAGCGTGCTGTCGAGAAACGAAGCACCATGATATTACCACTACAATTGGATTAGTTCAGACTCGGTGTCAGCGGCAGTATTCAATTGAGTGTGTAAAGTCTGCGTCTCCTCTGATCCGATTACTCGATTTGCTGTAGTTCTCGATTGCGCGCTGACGCTGGCAACCAGAAAATATTGGTTTGTAATTTTGCGCCGGCTATAAGAGTCGTTTGTCGACAAGACACACTTAACAGCTTTAAGCGAAATACTCTACACGAACTTATAACGTGGCGTTAGCGCATCCGAAGTTAACCGAAAAAGGCTTAGCACGAAGCGGTTCAATAAATGTATTTTCACAGCATAAAAGTGACACCACATTGGTACACAATAATAAATACAGATCAAACCTGAACCACGATGGAAGGTACGTATCCGGGGGTGCTTGGGGTTGCTTGCTGGTTCTTTCCGTGTGGTTTTTTCCGGGCGTTTGTGTTTTTCGTTTTCCCCTTTGCTTTTCGTGTCTTCTTTGTTAACTTGGCAGTTGCATCTTTTTCGTTTTTCCGTGTCGTGTGGGTGTGTGTGTGTGTGTGCGTGTGCGTGTGCGTGTGCGTGTGCGTGTGCGTGTGCGTGTGCGTGTGCGTGTGCGTGTGCGTGTGCGTGTTCGTGTGCGTGTGCGTGTGCGTGTGCGTGTGCGTGTGCGTGTGCGTGTGCGTGTGCGTGTGCGTGTGCGTGTGCGTGTGCGTGTGCGTGTGCGTGTGCGTGGTGTGCGTGTGCGTGTGCGTGTGCGTGGGGCGTGTGCGTGTGCGTGTGCGTGTGCGTGTGCGTGTGCGTGTGCGTGTGCGTGTGCGTGTGCGTGTGCGGTGCGTGTGCGTGTGGTGTGCGGGGCGTGGCGTGCGTGTGCGTGTGCGTGTGCGTGTGCGTGTGCGTGTGCGTGTGCGTGTGCGTGTGCGTGTGCGTGTGCGTGTGCGTGTGCGTGTGCGTGTGCGTGTGCGTGTGCGTGTGCGTGTGCGTGTGCGTGTGCGTGTGCGTGTGGGGTGTGCGTGTGCGTGTGCTGTGCGTGTGCGTGTGCGTGTGCGTGTGCGTGTGCGTGTGCGGGCGTGTGCGTGTGCGTGTGCGTGTGCGTGTGCGTGTGCGTGTGCGTGTGCGTGTGCGTGTGCGTGTGCGTGTGCGTGTGCGTGTGCGTGTGCGTGTGCGTGTGCGTGTGCGTGTGCGTGTGCGTGTGCGTGTGCGTGTGCGTGCGCGTGCGCGTGCGCGTGCGCGTGCGCGTGCGCGTGCGCGTGCGCGTGCGCGTGCGTGTGCGTGTGTGGTGTGTGTTTGTGTATGTATATATCAAAACATATTTTTGGTAGCTCACCCCCTGAACATCCGTTCTCTGTGTCTTTGAATCCATGTTTATATTATGATACCATGAAGGTGAGGTGGAAACCAAATGTTGCTAGTTTTCGACCGCGAAATTGAACAATTTCTTACTAGTGTCTGCACCACAAGCTCTTCACGACATCAGTGTTTCTGCTTTCTATGTCATTGACCTTCGTTCGACGGTTGCTGTGTCTGAGGTATAGAGTTTTTGCGTCCTCTTTGCTGCTTCGATTTCCCAAGAGTATATCCATAGTCATCTTACGAAAGGAATGTTTTTGCACTTAGCTACGATCACGTTTGCCTTGCTTCATACACTGTGGTTGACCTCTTAATACCTTCTGGCTGACCTGAATTTGAAAATAACACATTCGTATAACAACAAGAGGTTACGTTCAAAGTATATGTTGGTATGACCAGAACAAATTAAGTTCACGTATTGTTTTGGTGTATTCGTGCTATGTCGGACGTGACAGAAAACATAATTATATTGCAACAGAGACCAAAGCAGAAAGCACCTTGGTAGAACATACAAGTTGTAGCTCAAAAAATCAGGGTAGAGAAGACATATGCTGTGTGCTTAATATTTGTTCTGCGTCCACGTGTATTAATTTGCCAAACCTAGCGACATTTATGTTTGTCATATCAGATACTACTGCCGCTGTTGCTGAAGCCTTCTGAAAGATCGTTAGTGCTTCCTTTGTGAAGTCCAGACATTGTTAGTGGAAGGAGTGTCACAGTGAGATCTGGGGGTTATCCACCGAGCACTGAAATGTCAAATACGTGATCATGGCCTCCGTTACAAGCATTCAACCTGACCTTCTTTTCACCCGCGATATGTCAACATGTTATACCCAGCAGTAACCATACAGGTTGACGTAATATTGCTTGCATCTAACATATAACCCCTATCAAATAAAGACCAATTGCTTTACAATGCTCGTTAGACCATCACAATGTATCCCGAACACGTAGAACATTCGTACATTCCGCTGTATATTGTGTTGTCTTTCTGACCCCAAATGTCTTTTACGTCATAACGGTATGTGAGAATATGTCACTTACGAGATATCAAGTAACAATGTTAACGTAATTCACACATTTAGCCCTTATCAAAATAGCTGGCAAAACCCAACCATGATGGAGGTCGCGTATGATATTAAATGCGACTTAGTCAAACCACGACGTAGAAGATCTGAAATGTGTAGTTTATGATCATACTGCAAAATGTGATTCTCACTTATACAGTAACATAATTTATGTGTTCCGCATGTAAAGCCTGTGTTATCGTTCCTAACCTGAGTTGTTCCTTTAGAGGAAACCCACGGATAACTAGTTACCAAGATGTCGTTGACTGTTAGCAAGACAACCCATAACCTGGAGGTAACTCATCCACGCTAACCAACCAACAACAGTCGGGAACAACTCTTGCAGCGGACTCGGTCAAGTGGAACATATTTGTGGGAGACATCGTCATATTCGCATGTTTTACGCACACTCCCTCTCGTTTTTACGAGACCCTGATTTGTAATACTTATTCGTGGTCGCCAGCAGCGCCGTCGGTGTAGGATGTTTTATGAAGCCGCTAGCGCTACGCTGATCCGATGTTTAAATGAGAAACAGAAAGTATATGGCTGGTGTTGTCCTCTTTACTTTGTGGGATGTACAGTACTCCCCTTTGTGCAAACAATGTATATCAGCAGGAAATAGTTTACATTTCGCCGTAAGCTGAAAATCGATATGTTCAAGAGTACTATTGTCCCTAGGTTCTTGGCGCATCCATCTAATTATTGACGGCTTTTGTTCTGTCCTTGACTATGATGACGCTTAATTGATCACTGGTTTTGTTGCACCACTGAGCTCATATTCTCCGAGGATATTGGCGTTATCATCATCATCATTGTGCAGCCGTAGCGTTCCGGGGTTGGGCGAAGCATGCTGTATCCACAGCCCTATCCTCTGCCAGATGGTACCCCACCAGTAGTCATCTAGTTTGTCTCTCCGTCGTCTCGCTGATCTGCCTATAAAACGTTCCCCTCCGTATGGTTTCCAGGTGGTGATACGTTATACAAGTTATTAATTAATGTATTTATTACTATTTATTACCAAATTATTGATCGTGCCATATGGAAGAGTCCAGATGATTTTCACTCTGTTTTTAGTCGGAAAGACGTAAGCAACCAAACGTAATGTGACAAAGTAGTCCAATTTTCAAATGTCGGCAGATGGTTTAGACTGCCATCTTCTCGCGTGACATATGAACCCCCACCACTGAGCTACCGCGCCTCCAATTTCACCCTGATTGCTGCTGAAATCAGTGAAACATAACGGATGTCAACAATCAGTATAGATTGCATATTTACATAGGTGTTACAAAACACGTCCGTTCCTATGGCGTCTACCTCACTTAACCTCACGGATGGGCGCACTATTAACACACCTAACATTACGTGTACTTGGACGCAATGCAAATTATAGTTAAGAGTTAGTTATAGGGGAAACGTTCAAATAAAGCAATGAAATTGACGGTACAATTATTATAATACGTGAATTTAGTAATAACAACGTGTTTGACCAGCGTATTCAAACATATAATAATATAATAAAGATAAACAGCCAGAAGACTTAAAAGCATGTCTAACTACGCCATTACAATGTAGTTCTTTTTTGGCATCCGTCGTTGGGGTGAGCGATTTTTCTTCCTAACTTTTTTCTCACTATATTCTCTATCAAGAGCCCACAATTCCTTCAATCTTGCGCGGTTGTTTTCCAATCTACACTCTTTCTATGT
>JAODUO010000107.1:147500-185000 GCA_025642075.2 Ridgeia piscesae | reverse complement strand
GACATCATTTATAGGGGGGACAGGGAGATAGTCCAGGCTAAGAAGTTACCAGTGCTTGTTAGCAACACAGGTGCGCCTCAGGGTTGTGTTCTGAATCCATTTGTGTACACCTTGTATACAAATGACTGTCGGAGTGTTGATCCATCTACCCAATTTGTGAGGTTTTCTGATGATACAGCCATGCTCGCTCTTTTGAGTGATTTTGCTAGTTGGTGCAGTAACAATTTTCTGCATCTGAATGTTTCCAAAACGAAAGAAATGTGCATCGACTTCCGTCGTAATAGAACTGTCATTAGTCCTGTTGTCATCAACGGTGAACCTGTGGAACAGGTTGATTCATTCAAGTACCTCGGTGTTATATTAGATGAAAAATTGTCATTTACAGAGCATGTTACAGCCGTGCAAAAGAAGTCTCAGCAGCGACTGCACGTTCTTCGAAAGTTACGAGCTTTCTACGTTGATCCACTACTTCTTCTACGCCTTTACCGTAGCATAATTGAGCCTCTCTTAACCTACTGCAGCATTTGTTACTACCCTGCTCTTTCTGTGAAAAACCGTAACAGGCTTCTGAAAATCTCACATGTTTCTGTCAAGATCAATGGTTTACCTACACCAAAGCTCTCCGAAATAATCGACCATGCAATTTTGAAGAAAGCTCGAGCTGTCGCTACTGAGTCTGATCACCCGCTCTCTACGTTACTTCCATGTACTTCCGTCTCAAAGGAGATACCGTTGTATAAATTGTAAAACATCTCGCTATAGCAGGAGTTTTGAGCCTGTGGCCATTAGAATGTTGAATGCTAAATGAGTCATATTTATGTCACCCGGTTAAATTGTTCTTGTAGTAGATACATCTGGAAATTCATTTGCATTTTGTTGTTACCATCCCATATATTTTAGATGTGATCATGAGTTGTAAAATGCATATCCTTTTTAAGGACAATAAAATGATTTGATTTGATTAGATTTGATAACCAAATGTGCCGTATTGTGAAGAACGCTATGGACCGTTAGAAATGACATCACCAGTTCCACACAAACAAACATATCCACACGTTTCAGTGACGTTTGCTGTTTAGATATGGCGTTCGTTATTCGCGCGCCATTTGTCACAGAGGGAGAAGGTTCGACGATCATATCAACATACGAAATCGATCGCGTTACTCGATAAACACCGAGTCTGCGTCGAGTAGACTTTATTTAATTAGATAGCGATTGATCGGTCGATATTGGGAGCACACAGACGCTACGAAACAAATGTTACCCACCGAATAGCGTCCGACCCGCGAAATTAACTCCACCGGCGACAGCCAAAAGTGGACGATAGGCCTACGTCACAGTAGGTAGGATGGACGCCGCACGACGGTGAATAAAGGAACGCGTAGATTTCAGGATATGACCGGAAAGGCCTCATTCCCGGGATGTATAAATACACAAGGGTTCAGTTACGGAATGATCGAGTATGTTTCATGAAATATGAGGGCGAGAGCGAACCCAGATGGACTACTTGCTTCACGACTCTATCCAGAATCTCGTATGTGATAAATCATTCTGGCAGCGTAGACAAGATTTAGATAGCTCTCGCAATAATTTGTCAATGGTACAATACGCGCAATCAGCCGATATGTTTTCGGAATTTAAATATTTTTACGCCAAAGGTGCACCTGTGGGTAACAGTCACTCACACTCACTCACCACCACACACACACACACACACACACACACACACACACACACACACACACACACACACACACACACACACACACACACACACACACACACACACACACACACACACACACACACACACACACACACACACACACACGCACGCACACACACACACGCACGCACACACACACACACACATGCACACACACACACACACACACACACGCACGCACGCACACACACACGCACACACACACACGCACATGCACGCATGCACGCACGCACATACGTACGCACTACGCGCGCTCACCAGCGCACGCACACCATGCAGACACACGCGATACGCACCAACATGCACGTACGCACAAACACACAATCACTCTTTCTTTCTCTCTGTCTCTCTCTCTCTCCACACACCCACACACACACACACACCCACACCCACACACACACACACACACACACACACACACACACACACACACACACACACACGCACGCTCGCACGCACGCACGCACAGCACACACACACACACACACACGCACGCTGCACGCACGCACGCACGCACGCACGCACGCACGCATGCACCCAACCCCCACATATACACTCACCCTCACACAAACACATTCACACAAATCGGACAATTGGTTATTAAGTTACACTCGTTCGAAATACTCCTCTAACGCACTTGGAATATGTGTATAGTGTATTTATCAATACAGAACGCGTATACATTGACGTGTTAATTATGAATGGGTACCAACAACATTTAATTATCTAGAGTACATCTAGACTTATTATGGTCATATTACAACGTTGACGTTACAAGGTAATTTTAAATAAGCAAGACAAATTCAAATCAAATGGGTCACACTGAAAAATAAACTCGTCAAGATCCTGTGACACCATGAATGTGACGTGATGTCACAGGTTGTTTCATAAATTACACCTCCACACGGTCCACACCGGGAGTCGCTACGGCAACATCTTGTGTATTTGGAATCCGTTTCACATGAGACTCTTTGAAAATAGGCAACAACATCTGACCTGAAACTAGGCGGGTCGGGCTTAGTCTACGCCTCGTCGAATAAAGGAGAGAAGATATGAGGTTGATTTACTGCCATTAAAACTCACACGGATTACTTGCTTAGAGGGCGGAATGTGGACGGAATGCACACCTTGGCTTGGTCTGTGTAGCAGATGACGAGTAGAGAATAGTAGAGAATAGTAGAGAATAGTAGAGAATAGTAGAGAATAGTAGAGAATAGTAGAGAATAGTAGAGAATAGTAGAGAATAGTAGAGAATAGTAGAGAATAGTAGAGAATAGTAGAGAATAGTAGAGAATAGTAGAGAATAGTAGAGAATAGTAGAGAATAGTAGAGAATAGTAGAGAATAGTAGAGAATAGTAGAGAATAGTAGAGAATAGTAGAGAATAGTAGAGAAGTCGACGATTTCACGTCACTGTCTATATGCTGTGTGTCCCGCGAATATTACTTAGGGAACTAATTGGTTTGGTGTTACTGGTACACACCAGAATCTGCACATATATATCATTTGCATACTTACGGTTTGATCAACGGTTTTTTTTTGGTTCAATTTACGTACGGCAAGCTTGATCACAATAATACTTTAACTGCTACACAACTGGGCTCTATTAAGAATGTTATTAAGAAAGTATGCAATTGTCTTTCTTTTTCAATTCCAATTATGCGACCTAATTTGTTTCTTTTGATATGTTTATAGAATGTACGTAACGCTCATTTTTTCAATTTCCGTTCATTCTCTCTCTCTCTCTCTCTCTCTCTCTCTCTCTCTCTCTCTCTCTGTCTGTCTGTCTGTCTCTCTCTCTCTCTCTCTCTCTCTCTCTCTCTCTCTCTCTCTCTCTCTCTCTCTCTCTCTCTCTCTCCTCTCTCTCTCTCTCTCTTCCTCTCTCCACACTCCCTCTCGCCCTCCCTCCCTCCTCTCCCCATGCCTCCCATCTCTCTCTCTCTCCCTCTCTCCTCTCCTCTCTCTCCCTCTCTCTCTTCTCCTCCCTCCCTCCCTCCCTCCCCTCCCTCCCTCCCTCCCTCCCTCACTCTCCCTCGTCTCTCTCTCTCTCTCTCCTCTCTCTCCTCTCTCTCTCTCTTCTCTCTCTCTCTCTCTCTCTCTCTCTGTATCGTCCTCTGTTTCTCCTGTTGCCAATGATGACAACGCCAGCCTCTTTCCGGTTTCCGACGGGCAGTTCTCGCGACGTGCTCGCATAGTTCCCAGATGCCGACCAAACTGGCATCCAGCGGGTGGAAACATTGCAATTAATGCTGCGGCGCGCGTATCACCGAGAGACGCGGTCACGAGACTGCCGCATAACTTTGGCCTCGGCCGCGCGCCGCTCGGTTCGACAGAGCGTCGAGACATTGCAGTGATGTCTGTCCGCTTGCCACACGTGTGTGTATGTGTGCGTGTCCACAAGTGCGTCGATCCTCAGTGCGTGCCATATCGACGCTCGTTCTACCGTGCGACCGGATGCCACGATCGAGATGAGCCCAGTAATCGAGTCCGTAGATAAGGACTCGGCTTGCGCTTTTACGCCGTGAGTGAGGGAGCGCGTCGCGGGACAGGACAGGCGCGGGATCGGGCGACACGAATGATTACTTTTGTCTGTCACGCAAGAGACGATGGTGACAGCGAGTGCCATAGCAGTGACCGTTCTGCAGCTCGGAGTCGTGTGTACAATTGCAGGTAGGTCGTTTTGTTCGTTACGACATCATTCGTGTTGTTAGAAGTGATGTATACAGTTGCAGGCAGGTTGTTTCTGTTCGTTATGACATCATTCGTGTTGTTAGAAGTGATGTATACAGTTGCAGGTAGGTTGTTTTGTTCGTTACGACATCATTCGTGTTGTTAGAAGTGATGTATACAGTTGCAGGCAGGTTGTCCTGTTCGTTATGACATCATTCGTGTTGTTAGAAGTGATGTATACAGTTGCAGGCAGGTTGTTTTGTTCGTTATGACATCATTCGTGTTGTTAGAAGTGATGTATACAGTTGCAGGCAGGTTGTTTGTTCGTTACGACATCATTCGTGTTGTTACAAGTGATGTGTTCAGTGGCACGCAGGTTGTCCTGTTCGTTACGACATCATTCGTGTTGTTACAAGTGATGTGTTCAGTGGCACGCAGGTTGTCCTGTTCGTTACGACATCATTCGTGTTGTTACAAGTGATGTGTTCAGTGGCACGCAGGTTGTCCTGTTCGTTACGACATCATTCGTGTTGTTACAAGTGATGTGTTCAGTGGCAGCAGGTTGTTCTATTCAGTGGATGAGCATCACTCTTGCTGTCCGAAGTGATGCTACAGTGCATGTTGTTTCTTTTGCACGTTACTATTACAATTCGAGGTGAAGCGCTTGGGCGGTTCGGTGCAGCCGGAGCACGAGCTCTTTAGACCTTGAAATGTGTCCGTGGTAGCACCAACTGCTTCCCGCTGGACGACCCACTCTCTCCTCTAGGCGTTTGGAATTCTCCGATTCATTATTGGCAACCACACCACAAAGGAGGTGCAATTCGCCGTTTTGGCGAGTCTTATGGTGTTTTGGGCGCGTCTCCTGGAGGTGCAATTGCTGGTTTTGTTTCCCAAGCTACTCCCTAGATCGCCTCTGAGGCAGGTTTGTTGCTGTGTTCGTTACGACAACATTAGTCGAGATATGCAGGTTTGTTGCTGTGTTCGTTACGACAACATTAGTCGAGATATGCAGGTTTGTTGCTGTGTTCGTTACGACAACATTAGTCGAGATATGCAGTTTGTTGCTGTGTTCGTTACGACAACATTAGTCGAGATATGCAGGTTTGTTGCTGTGTTCGTTACGACAACATTAGTCGAGATATGCAGGTTTGTTGCTGTGTTCGTTACGACAACATTAGTCGAGATATGCAGTTTGTTGCTGTGTTCGTTACGACAACATTAGTCGAGATATGCAGGTTTGTTGCTGTGTTCGTTACGACAACATTAGTCGAGATATGCAGGTTTGTTGCTGTGTTCGTTACGACAACATTAGTCGAGATATGCAGGTTTGTTGCTGTGTTCGTTACGACAACATTAGTCGAGATATGCAGGTTTGTTGCTGTGTTCGTTACGACAACATTAGTCGAGATATGCAGGTTTGTTGCTGTGTTCGTTACGACAACATTAGTCGAGATATGCAGGTTTGTTGCTGTGTTCGTTACGACAACATTAGTCGAGATATGCAGGTTTGTTGCTGTGTTCGTTACGACAACATTAGTCGAGATATGCAGGTTTGTTGCTGTGTTCGTTACGACAACATTAGTCGAGATATGCAGGTTTGTTGCTGTGTTCGTTACGACAACATTAGTCGAGATATGCAGATTTGTTGCTGTGTTCGTTACGACAACATTAGTCGAGATATGCAGGTTTGTTGCTGTGTTCGTTACGACAACATTAGTCGAGATATGCAGGTTTGTTGCTGTGTTCGTTACGACAACATTAGTCGAGATATGCAAGTTTGTTGCTGTGTTCGTTACGACAACATTAGTCGAGATATGCAGTTTGTTGCTGTGTTCGTTACGACAACATTAGTCGAGATATGCAGTTTGTTGCTGTGTTCGTTACGACAACATTAGTCGAGATATGCAGTTTGTTGCTGTGTTCGTTACGACAACATTAGTCGAGATATGCAGTTTGTTGCTGTGTTCGTTACGACAACATTAGTCGAGATATGCAGGTTTGTTGCTGTGTTCGTTACGACAACATTAGTCGAGATATGCAGGTTTGTTGCTGTGTTCGTTACGACAACATTAGTCGAGATATGCAGGTTTGTTGCTGTGTTCGTTACGACAACATTAGTCGAGATATGCAGGTTTGTTGCTGTGTTCGTTACGACAACATTAGTCGAGATATGCAGGTTTGTTGCTGTGTTCGTTACGACAACATTAATCGAGATATCAGGTTTGTTGCTGTGTTCGTTACGACAACATTAGTCGAGATATGCAGGTTTGTTGCTGTGTTCGTTACGACAACATTAGTCGAGATATGCAGGTTTGTTGCTGTGTTCGTTACGACAACATTAGTCGAGATATGCAGGGTTGTTGCTGTGTTCGTTACAACAACATTAGTCGAGATATGCAGGTTTGTTGCTGTGTTCGTTACGACAACATTATCGAGATATGCAGGTTTGTTGCTGTGTTCGTTACGACAACATTAGTCGAGATATGCAGGTTTGTTGCTGTGTTCGTTACGACAACATTAGTCGAGATATGCAGGTTTGTTGCTGTGTTCGTTACGACAACATTAGTCGAGATATGCAGGTTTGTTGCTGTGTTCGTTACGACAACATTAGTCGAGATATGCAGTTTGTTGCTGTGTTCGTTACGACAACATTAGTCGAGATATGCAGTTTGTTGCTGTGTTCGTTACGACAACATTAGTCGAGATGTGCAGGTTTGTTGTTGTGTTCGTTACGACAACATTAGTCGAGATGTGCAGGTTTGTTGCTGTGTTCGTTACGACAACATTAGTCGAGATATGCAGGTTTGTTGCTGTGTTCGTTACGACAACATTAGTCGAGATATGCAGGTTTGTAGCTGTGTTCGTTACGACAACATTAGTCGAGATATGCAGGTTTGTTGCTGTGTTCGTTACGACAACATTAGTCGAGATATGCAGGTTTGTTGCTGTGTTCGTTACGACAACATTAGTCGAGATATGCAGGTTTGTTGCTGTGTTCGTTACGACAACATTAGTCGAGATATGCAGGTTTGTTGCTGTGTTCGTTACGACAACATTAGTCGAGATATGCAGGTTTGTTGCTGTGTTCGTTACGACAACATTAGTCGAGATATACAGGTTTGTTGCTGTGTTCGTTACGACAACATTAGTCGAGATATACAGGTTTGTTGCTGTGTTCGTTACGACAACATTAGTCGAGATATGCAGGTTTGTTGCTGTGTTCGTTACGACAACATTAGTCGAGATATGCAGGTTTGTTGCTGTGTTCGTTACGACAACATTAGTCGAGATATGCAGGTTTGTTGCTGTGTTCGTTACGACAACATTAGTCGAGATATACAGGTTTGTTGCTGTGTTCGTTACGACAATATTAGTCGAGATATACAGGTTTGTTGCTGTGTTCGTTACGACAACATTAGTCGAGATATACAGGTTTGTTGCTGTGTTCGTTACGACAACATTAGTCGACTGACTTCTGGTAGATATTTTCGTTAATTTATTATAACAGTGGCGTATATGGATGAGGCATTAGATCGTGACTCCCGTGTTAGTTTTGGAACCTGGTCAACGCCGTATTGCGCTAGTACAAGGCGAACTGGTTGCGCTTTTACCCGTTCGAACGCGTTGTTTGTCCCCTCGTCGACGTCCTACACACGCAACCGCATCACCACAACACCAATCCTCCGATTAGGGGATGAGCAAAGTGGTACGTAAACTGTTTATTCGATGCACGACACTATTCGTTGTATGAACAGAAATCAGTGACCCCCATGTAACGGCTTGTCGCCATGTTATACCGTTTTTCACGCAGTCACTTGCACGACTTTTTGTCCTCCTCATCATTATCATCATCATCGTCACAATAACACTAATGCTCATTATAATCATCACCATCAGCATTACTATCACAATCACAAAATCTACCAGATCTGCCTGTTTTGTGCTATATCCTCTGTCAAGACCACGTGGTCCTCTTGTCAGTCTCTCCAATGTTTTTCTTGTACGCCTGCCTTGTTTTTAAATGAAGCAGCTTCTGAGGGGTTTCGACAATAACACCTACTTGTCAAGTGAAATGGAAAAGTTAATCGATTCTGTCGCAACCAGGAACACAACGTTGTGGCGATCATGACAAATGAGGATCGCCTGCCTTTGCTAGCAATAGCGCTCTTGAGTCAGAACGGTCACGTACGATGTTCCCTATATTGGTTGCGCTTTATTACCATCGAGTAATAGTTTAACGATCTTTTCAGTGATGAAAGTTGGTTCTTGTCGTGTCTCGAAGTTACATGCTAACGTCGGAATGAGGAACCAATAATTAGCGAAGAAAGCACAAGCACTGATTGTAGAAGGTAAAGAGGGACGAAGATGACCAAGACTTGTGTTCGAAGATTGTATAAAAAGAATGGATGGATGGAAGAGGAATGGAGGTGATGATGACGATAGTGATGATGAATTTTCTTATCCATTTCTAGAAGTTACGGATTTGATTAATTGATGAATTACCGATAGATAACTGGAGAATAAGAGTGAACGTGGCAGTGGCGATGGTTTGCGTTAACGAACGATGGGGGAACGATTAGAAAACAAACATCGATGATGACTATCGAGGCTGATCACCGCGGACATTGAGAGAAAGGGAGAACAGCATTCGAGATCACAGATGATGTCTGATCGTTGTCAGTGTGTATATCACTCACTTTGACCGCACTACTGAAGAGTTGTATATATTACAAAGTACATTGTCCATTGCGCAACCACGAACGAACAGATCATTAACCGAGATTCACCCGTTTGTCGAGGAACGGCTATGACTATTAGTGTAATTAACGTATAGGTCAAATGTCATTCGTCAAATCGGAATTCCTATATTTATTTGTTTACAGGGCCATGGCATATTTTTCGTCGTCAATAAGCCTACGCCACGTACGCTGGCTGGCTCTCTGCCCGGTGACTACTAAATCACTGTGGTAGTTTGTATTTCATAGAGATCGCTGGCATCGACACCTACTTATTGGCAGCGGGTTATTTACATTGCAATGAATACTACGCCGGCTACAATAGCCGAGTTCGCATTTTGCGCCCCACCGGACGAGATCGTGCCTGCAATTTTAAACACCAGCGTTCAAATGGAACTCACAGCACGGTAGCCCTGGCGTTGTTATCAGCAAACCGACCTCGGTAATCATGCACGATTAATTCCACTGTAGACCCCCTATATATTTGCATATGATTAATTAATATCACGGAAATGTAAATATTTACTTGCATGTGGTGTGAATAAAGAGACAAGAAATCGGCCCAATGGATGAACGTGCATTTGTAACTGCGAATGAACCGGAAATTACCATAACAAAGAAACTGATCTTTGTCGTATTTGCTGCATCAACCACTAACATGTTTTGCTGCGATCTCTGTCACTACATCCTGGAAAATATTATCTGGTTTTCAACCAATCGTGCCAGGTCTAATAACAAATGTGAGGAAAGTGTAGTATCTCGATTTCAACTGGCTAAAGAGCTTTTGGCTATTTCGCATAAAAAAAACCTTGAAATCTGACGTAAATATCGTGAAGTTAACCCAAATTATAACCCTAACCTTCAACCTAACTCTACCCTTATAACCAAACCTAAGCCAAACCCTTTTGAACACCCGACCAACCATAAAGAACATGTGTACACCTGTATTGAAGAGGTAACAGGAAGGTTTATGTTTAATATGATGCTACTTTACATCCACACATGTGTCTATGCGCCAACGACAGCAGTTATCACTTATCAATTACGTTTTAAACCGTAGTTCTAGTTGTTTCCATCGCTCGGCAACATTCTATTAATTCGCTAGTCTCTATATATTTTGGTTATAGGACGAGCCGACATTTAACGTTCTATTAACCTCGCTAGTCTCTATATATTTTGGTTATAGGACGACCAGACATTTAACGTTCTATTAACCCGCTAGTCTCTATATATTTTGGTTATAGGACGACCAGACATTTAACGTTCTATTAACTCGTTAGTCTCTATATATTTTGGTTATAGGACGAGCCGACATTTAACGTTCTATTAACCCGCTAGTCTCTATATATTTTGGTTATAGGACGAGCCGACATTTAACGTTCTATTAACCCGCTAGTCTCTATATATTTTGGTTATAGGACGACCAGACATTTAACGTCTATTAACTCGTTAGTCTCTATATATTTTGGTTATAGGACGAGCCGACATTTATCGTTCTATTAACCCGCTAGTCTCTATATATTTTGGTTATAGGACGACCAGACATTTAACGTTCTGTTAATTCGCTAGTCTCTATATATTTTGGTTATAGGACGAGCCGACATTTAACGTTCTATTAACCTGCTAGTCTCTATATATTTTGGTTATAGGACGAGCCGACATTTAACGTTCTATTAACCCGCTAGTCTCTATATATTTTGGTTATAGGACGAGCCGACATTTAACGTTCTATTAACCCGCTAGTCTCTATATATTTTGGTTATAGGACGACCAGACATTTAACGTTCTGTTAATTCGCTAGTCTCTATATATTTTGGTTATAGGACGAGCCGACATTTAACGTTCTATTAACCCGCTAGTCTCTATATATTTTGGTTATAGGACGAGCCGACATTTAACGTTCTATTAACTCGTTAGTCTCTATATATTTTGGTTATAGGACGAGCCGACATTTAACGTTCTATTAACCCGCTAGTCTCTATATATTTTGGTTATAGGACGACCAGACATTTAACGTTCTGTTAATTCGCTAGTCTCTATATATTTTGGTTATAGGACGAGCCGACATTTAACGTTCTATTAACCCGCTAGTCTCTATATATTTTGGTTATAGGACGAGCCGACATTTAACTAAGCCGATTCAAAAAGGATACTCAGTTCCCAATGTTGAGAGCCAGGTTTTTACACCAAATATATCGTGCCTGCCCTGCCCGGGTATTGAACTCTCTAACAACTACACAACAGCGCCACATTAACCGCGTTCCAACTAACCAGTTAAATTCTGCTACAGCTAATTATAAATGCATTTCCCGGTATCAGATTTGGTGCATAAGTAACCACGCTGACGAGGATTATTTAATAGAAATCCCGATTGTTGTATCTACAACGTATTGGTTTAGACTCTTGTTCTCAACCCTTGATATGATTGGTTTAGACTTAGACTTTAGAAATTGATGTTAAATTGCACAATCGGGTTTAAGAGCTCTTAACAAAGTTAGTGAAATGGTCCGCATGTCCATTTTAGTAGTATTTCCCCTTAACAGTGATATTTTTTACTGAAAACTGTTAACACGGTGACGCGCTACTGTATCATTCTGGGTGTCTTATAAATAATGTCCCCTGTGATAACGTGTCGACGTTTTGCATTTCGAAAAGCCTCCATAAATCAGAAAACTATTTTATTTAGTGTAATAATAAATATAACAAAACAAACCTTTGGTAACCACTCCAAACCTTTCAAAAATAACTCCAGACCTAATCACGGGCGTCGATCGGTGAGGGACGGGGGGACGCGTCCCCCCACTTTTCAGAGTGGGGGACAGCATAGGAATTGTCCCCCCCACTTTTCAGTTCAGAAAAATTGCGGGGCATTTAGCTCGAATCACCACTCCTCTCTCTTAAAAGCCGCTACATATGACCAGTAGCTAGACAATAAACTCGCGATATGAAATTCCGACCACCCATTAGAAAATCGACTAGATAAATTGCTTGGCTGGGCCCTCCCACAGCGCGCAACTTAATCTTACTTTAGTAGTAAATAATCATCATGCCGGTGTAGCGCTTACATTTGTCCGGCGTTATAAACGATCCGATTGACGTTTCTGCGCATGCGCGATAAATATAAAATCATTAATGCAATTTATGGTATATGCATTTATGGTATATATACTACGGGATATATATTATAGATATATATATATATATATATATATATATATATATATATATATATATATATATATATATATATATAACCTCTCTGCAAAGTTATTTGTCGCAAATTAACACGAGGAAAACACGTGTCGAGGCATGGTTTGATAGCAAGCGTAAATCACGTCACTATAGTGCGCCATAATCCGTGACAGTGATTTAAAAAAACGTCAGATGTTATTGTATTGAACAACATTTTAAGCAACTCTTCACAGTAATCATCACAGGAGAGTTAACGAACAGCTCGTGGCATTTATACCAAAAATGCTTTGTCGTTTCGCTGCACATTTGTGATTTTACATTTACCGCGCATGCGCAGAAACGTCAATCGGAAAGTTTATAACGATCGGAAAAATGTAAGCGCTGCCGGGCTCTATCAGTTTGCATCCTTGTGTTGATATTAGTAGGTTCTAGTCATAGAGCACATTATAAATTATGAAATTTGTGTTTCACTTTCACCCCTCGCCTGCTTGATGCTTATCGCCTACGAAAGAAGCAGCAGATTCCTGCATTTTGTGTAACGTATTCCCATTTGAGTTATAACAAATTTCTTTGCCAAAATGTAGGATTGGAAAGTTCTACACAGCATGGGCGTCGATCGGTGGGGGACGAGGGAACACGTCCCTCACTTTTCAGCCTGAGGGGGACAGCATAGGAAATGTCCCCCCACTTTTCCAGTTCATAAAAAGAAATTTACAGGCATATAGCGAGACTGATCACTCCCCTCTCTTAAAAAGTCTACATCGGTCTAGTAGTAAAATTAATATACGAGTTCAGATATAAATTTCCGACTACCAGGTGGAAAATTACTAGATAAATTACTTGGTTGGCCGCAACTTGATCTTAGTCCAGTAGATATTCATCATGCCGGGCTTTGTCAAGTTGCACCATTGTGTCGATATATTAATAGGCACTAGCCATCAAGCACATATGTTTTGTAATGTAATGTAATGTAATGTAATGTAATGTAATGTAATGTAATGTAATGTAATGTAATGTAATGTAATGTAATGTAATGTAATGTCATGTCATGTCATGTCATGTCATGTCATGTCATGTCATGTCATGTCATGTCATGTCATGTCATGTCATATCATATCATATCATATCATATCATATCATATCCCCCGTCCCCCCACTTTTAAAACCGGATCGACGCCCCTGGACCTAATGGTCATACACTTACAGTAGGCACATAGTACGCAGAGTTGACCGTTTCACGCCGCGACGTAGTTAGTTCCGTAGTCTAAGAATATATTCTAACGAAGTTCCATTCAAAGCAAATCACATTCTCCAACGAGACAGGCAGATTAGTTTAGAGGCAGCCAGCTCGAAGTTCATTTTGTTTTTATCGTCGTAATCTGACAGTGTTAAGCAACTGGCCAGGGCCGTACATTGCGTCACGAATGAGGAAAACGGATGACTATTGAACACGTTGAAAGACACACCAGATGGTCGATTCTTACGTCTTGCAAGCCCTCGAATACTTCGGGATGTCGTCGGGTATTTTATGAATGTGTCTATCCAGAAAGCAAGGCTTGTTGAATCATTTAATGTAATAGTGATCTGTGTTTAAGATTTTGCCCATCATCAACTACATAGAAGCGAAGTTTTAAATACAATAAATTGGTTCTAGAAAACACGAGAAAAAAACATCTGGTCGTGATTAACACAATTACATGGGCGTTGTTTGGAGGTCGTCACTTGCATCTTCAGCCACTTTACGTAATCTCTTATCTATATACATTGATGTGATCGCAAATTTTCGCGGAAATATGGGGAGAATTTCGTTCAAAATGTAAATAAGGAATATAATGCAGTACATATTTGTTTACACTGTGGCTGGACTGCCGATCTGGGTAATGTAATTGTGCCTTGCCTGTTCCTTATCAAATTAACTTTGACCGCAGTCGTCACATTTATTCTTTTTAATGTGGGAATAATTTTAATTTAGCGCAGTATAGATGAACGAATGCTTACCCTGGATATAGTGTATAATCTTACATGAACCGAACATGTCAATGGATGGGAAAGGTAATGCTAAACTGTCTATCTGGCGTATCAATCAATCTGATGACAATTGGATTTGTTTATTGATGTTGAGATTCATCAACCCTTTTGTATTGACGCGCCTCTCAGCTTGGTTTCTGAAAATGTAGGCACAATTGAAGTTACCTAATTATTATTATTATTTGACGCGAAGCACGGCCGCCATATTGTTTTCTCTATTGTTAGTTTGTTACGTCTATTGACTGCGCCGCCGTATTGTTTGAACCATGTTACGTGTAACATCCGCATGCCGTGATCGCATCTTCTATGTATCTATAAAAAAATTCTACGTGAGTATCCGAGTATTCATGTTCCAAATATAACGTGTAATCTTTGGACGTAAATTGTTCTATGATCTCTTTTATCGACGATTTTGGAACAGCAAGATGGCGGACAATCACTTCACGTAATCGGACGCATACGTCTCTATTGATCTGTTCTGGATCAGCCATGTTTGCCGCTGCGCGTGTGCGAATATGGAAGTGTGAGGAGTATTTCTTATAAAATGCAAATGTAAACAGATGAATGTATTGCAAAAGATGTGTGCTTGCATTGTGGTTTGTCTGCAGACTTATGTAATGTAACTATGTCTTGCCAGTGCGATATATCAACCTCACTTTGACTGCTGTCGTCACTGTTATTCTGGTTAAAATTTGGTTAATTTGAATTTCGCGCTATGTAGATGAACGCATGTTTACCAGGATATAGCCTAAATGAAATGATCTCCGAACAAGTGGAAGTATAGATCAGTGTACGTAATACACTGTTCAGCCTCCGTTACACATAATGCATGTGTTTTTCTGTGAGGACAAGCAAAATAAGCTGGATTGATGCACAACAGTTACTGAACCAAGCTTAACCCATAGTACACCGCGCGCCCCATTTGTGTCAGTTTCTGACGTCATAATGTTTCTAGGAAAAGCGACGTTTTATGCATGGCTGATCGCCTGCACTGCACAATGCATTGGAGTGGTTTAAATCCCAAGCGCTCGTGCGGACATCCTTGGGTCGCTGCCCGTTCGTTGAGTCCCTATAACTCTCATCCAATTATAGTAGCCCATTTTAGTTAAGATAAACAACACCGCCAGTCAGCAGAAGGTACTAGCCCCAGATGGCGTGGCCTCGAGGAAGTCGTTGCCTTATCGAGGGTACATCGAGTGTAATCTATGCTCGGCACGTTCCTGAATAGATAAGGCTGTACGGTCTGCTCGTAGATGGGGTGAAATGCTATTATGTGTGCAGTTAACGCAACGCTGCTGAATACTTCCCCGTCATGAATACTTCCTCATTGAATTGTATTATCTTTGAACGTGGAAGGACATCACACATAAACGCATCACTAAAATGCGTGTATGTATGTGTGCGTGCGTGCGTGCGTCCGTGCGTGCGTGTACGATTATATAATCGTGGACAATCTCAACGCGTGCAGCTTTGCTTTCAGATTATCACTTTTTCAATGGGGTCGACCAATTATATTTTAATGGTTACACTTTTGAATTTACAAAAGATATAGTCATACCTATAATAAATAAAAAATCAACTGAGTTAACAAGTCCAATACACTAAATAATATATCACATTCCTCAACTACATCGTTTGTACGACTCTTTTCGTATTACGCAATTTTGAAGGTAAGACAAAATAAAGTAAAAGACGCACAAATTATGTCATCACTCAAAATTTCGGCACGAGAGTCTAGATGTGTCACCGCTATGCTACACAGGCCAAATCTACCCGCCTACAAAAACACTATGTCTTCTGGTCGCTTCCTTTACCGAACAAAGAGCGACAAATAATGTCGTGAAAATGAACGTGACATAGATAAGCTTGCTACCAACAACAGAAGATCAAACTATAGAACTAACAATAATATAAACACTGCTGTTTCGTGATGATTGACTGGATCCAGCCAGTCGGCGTCGAATCGGCCACAAGTAATCACTGAGCGCACGCCTAATTACGTTGCAATTAAGCCAGTATTGGTATATGTAACTTTGTAATAAAAATGTGCGTGTCATTCGCTTATTATTCTTTGGCCCTGTCGAAGGGTAATTTTTTTAAAGCATAACTGATCGTATACTATATCAAATATTAAAGTGAACGTTTAGGGTTGTAAGTGTGATAAAATGTGTAGACATTGTTCATGTTGTATGTAGTTCTAATAAAGTTGAAAATGATTGTTTAACTCAGCAATGAAAACTGAATTGGCGCGTCCCCGCGCATGTGTGTGTGTGTGCGTGTGTGCGTGTGTGCGTGTGTGCGTGTGTGCGTGTGTGCGTGTGTGCGTGTGTGCGTGTGTGCGTGTGTGCGTGTGTGCGTGTGTGCGTGTGTGCGTGTGTGCGTGTGTGCGTGTGTGCGTGTGTGCGGTGTGCGTGTGTGCTGTGTGCGTGTGTGCGTGTGTGCGTGTGGCGTGTGTGCGTGTGTGCGTGTGTGCGTGTGTGCGTGTGTGCGTGTGTGCGTGTGTGCGTGTGTGCGTGTGTGCGTGTGTGCGTGTGTGCGTGTGTGCGTGTGTGCGTGTGTGCGTGTGTGCGTGTGTGCGTGTGTGTGTGCGTGTGTGTGCGTGTGTGTGTGCATTAGTGCGTGCGTGTACATAACATTTTTGTTAAAAGCATAAGATAACACGACTCGCTATGTGAAGCTGAACATACACACAAAACATATTGAATATGTATTGCTGCCGTGGTATTTTACGTGATAGAGTAAAAACACCATATACCATAATTGTATATGTATTGCGACTAACACTAACAGTGTTGTACACACAATGCAAGCAACTGTCGTTGAAGTGTGGAATGTACCTCATACAGATGTAGTTTCCAACATGTCACTGCCCTGTGTAACTCGGCAATGTGTCTGACAAGTTGGAATGAATAAACGACTCACCCGTCCGATGCTGCGTTACGATGTCCAACTACGAGTTAATGACATTCCTCCCTCGACAACAGTTGGCGGCTCGACATGTCATCACCGTTAGGACAAAACAGGACGAAACCTGGGATTCTGTTTTGTTTATTTTTTTCATTGTATTCGACTGTCTTTCCAGTAAATGTCCACTATTATTACATTGATTATTCCGGGTAAGGTAGTTTAGTGAATGAGATCCAGCCCAACGCGTCCAGTTTTTTAAATTACTTTTGTTAGTGTAATAAAACATAATTAGGTTTTCTAATTTCACTGCGGTCGATCTTTTACATCCTCTGACATAGACACCAAATAGAAGAACCGACGTCTTATATCGTCCGAAACACTCAGGCAATGTAGATGGAACGAAATTGGCTATGTTTCGACACAACCACCGGATCTGTACCGAACCACCGCCCAAATGGCATCAGGGTTCGAAACCCGGTTACTCCTTAGACAGTCCAGCACTCAAATAACCGCTTGACCACTGCTGTAGAACGCACACACGAGTGGTCAGTTTGATATCTATTGAATTTACAAGTTAACAACATCCCAGCTCCGTATAATATGATGTCTCCCTATTGCAGTGAAATAAAGAGCGGTGCTGGCTTCGAGATGCATCGTCCCATCTGACGATAGATGCCGTGTAATTAGCCACGGATCGTTCGGTGATCGTAAAGCCGGCGCCAATCGACACGTGCGTGTGTTGTAATTGAGACGTGGCGGTCACGAGCCGTGAAGTGTGGGCGTTGTCACGCGCTACGTGTTCGTCACGTCGCCTTCCTCGATGTAGCCATCTGGTCTCGCTGGCAGCCGTACCTCCCAAGTACCACGTTCGTTGCATGGGCGTTGGGATGTTGAGCTGGTGGTCTTTTGACGCACGAAACACGAGTTCCTTCAGTAATCTTCTCCTTCTGTCGCCATTATCCCTCACGGGTCGGCCGGGAGTGTAGGAGTCGTCGCCACATGTTATGGCCTGGCACCTCTTCTCCCCCCCCTCAATTCTTGTCACTTGTTCCCGTCTTGTAAGTCGTCTTTCGATTCCATGTCTTTCACACTGTCATTCGATCAGTGTTCTGGTCTCCATCTTGTCCTCTTCACACGACCTGACAAGGCTGTAGGTGTCCACGGATACTGCTATTTCTCTCGTCTCTGGAGGCGTCACACAAGAGAAGACAACAGAAGAAGTCGATTTATTTATCCAAACTGTACAAATACACAAAGATACTAAAAGCATAATATACAGCGCGGTAAGGATTATGTAGATTCCTTACTAAGACTCACAGAAAGTCGCCACCCTAAGAGCCACCAGTAACCGAATAATATATTAGTAACTAGACATTTGTTTCTTGCGCAGATAAACTAGTTAAGACACCATGCCAGCTATCGTATAAACTCGGTGTTTACGTAATGAAGTCGAGTCACGAGTGAATTGAAATATACCTCGAGCGCACACGTGCCGACGTTCTCCGATGTCGTATTCACTGACCGGATAATCTCCTCGTTGCCAATCGTGAACATAAATCTTCACATCGGGAGCAGCGACTGCGTTAACCAACCCACGATATCGTCCTTGCGCATTCGATTTGCTCTGGTGTGTTATGTAGTGTTTGTTTTCGCGCTGGTTTTATACGAAACACCGTCCGCGTGTTTTTGTTACTGCAATTGTTGCTGCTGCAATTGTTACACGTCGTAATAGCTGTTCATTGTTTTGTGTCATTAATAAAAAGACACTAATTCATGTTTAAATTTAAAATGTAGCCCCGGTATCCACCAAGACATTTCGCTTGTGTCGTAATTATAATAGCACGTTTCTTTTAGCAATAATCAATTAAGTACCGGGGCCACGTCTCTGTTGATGGTTTAATTAGTTTATAAACTGACTTTCTCACGTTTTCTGTGAGGATTCATTCTTTTAGAATCTCTTCCAGAATAATGTAAAGAAAGAAGACATATTTTCCCACGTTTCGAACAAACAATAGCTGGATTTGGACACTGTTGTTCCAGTCAGTCCGGCAAGTGTCGTAGGTAGGGTGAACGACCGAGAATCGTATCGAAGTTGATCTTCCTTCTTCTTACTTTCTACAAAGGTGACTTCAGAGAAAACTACGCTTGTTTTAATTTAGAACATGAACAATGACTTGTGGAGGCCACCCGTAATATATTATAGTTTTTGTGTCTTTGGCAACTGCCACGTCTGCACTGCCCTAAATTCAGCACTGAGCAGCTCTCACCACTGGGCCACCGCGTATCTCCACGTGGAATGCTATCGCGGCTCACGTGTTGTGTTCCAATAGCATAGTACCTAGAAAATAGTGATTGTTGAAATTTGAAATAAGTTTGTTGTGTGGAAAATGAGTGCAACGGATCACGCATACTTGCAGGTTGAGTGGTAGAATGTACTTCCAGTGGAATGGCGCCTATTTGGAAGAGTGTAGTTAGCACAGTGGATTGTTTGCCATTTTTACTTACGTGACAAACGTGCGTGAATTGTATCAACAGCGATGGACGCCACACTTGGATGCGCTTGAAAAAACGTTGATGTAATTGATTTTTGCGAAATGTGGACATCCTATCATAAAGGTAGATGTTGGGGAGAAATTTACGACATTTTGTTAGTACAGTTTTCGTGTAATATAAAAACACATCAACATGGTCACCAACGGGAACGTCAACAGCACGTTGTGCTGCAGAACTATTCGATGCAGCGAAACATGTTCTTCTGACCCAACGATAATAAGTGACTCGTGTACTTCCGTCGATGCATCGGCCGCCACAACTGACCAGCACAAGCAGCCAATTCTCTGGTGGATTTGCTGGACTTACGTCTCCGTGGTCTCCACTGATTGTGGAATGTAAATTCATGTCAGCATATTGATGGGTTTACGGTAGCTTCATTATGCAAGTTGACGACATTGACGACAATGTCGGGTTTGCGTTTGCGTCTGCAAGCGCTAATCCGACATACTGCAAATGTTATGTCAATGACTTGTTGTTCAGCATGGGTATTCATCGGTTGCTGTTGTAAGGATACTATTATTTCCGTTGACTGTACCCTATTAGTATAACTATTTGATTGTATTGCCTATACTATTGCATTGAAACCTTTCACTGGTGAATAATAGTTATTCCTAAGTGTCAATATGCTGTCAACATAGGTTATTTACGTTGCGTTGCTAAAATCCTTGAAATCTCGTTCAGAGGCACATCACGAGAAAGGTTGCCGTAATAGTCTAACTTTGTGAAGTCTATATAGTAATAATAATAATAATAATAGCTCCAACAATAGACGATGTAATTGGCACAAGTGCCTGAAATTCTACTACAGAGGCGCATTACGATAACAGGATACTGAATTAACAGTTTACCTTTTTACCTATCTTAACCTCCGGGTCGCGACCCAAACTTGTGTGGCGTAGTGAGTGAGTCACAATGATAAATATCAGTGTCGGCTATCATCAATTATGTTGCGTTGTACCGAAAAACATATATTGTGATGCTAAAACGTTGTGATGCAATGACCTTTAAGCTAACTACTAACTATCCTTTACTGTCCCGCTTAACCGAACCAGATGCATCCGAGACAAATACAATTTTCTGAACTGTGTATGAAGTTAAAAATCCGCGTGATATAACATGACATTTCCAATATACGTCTGCTTCAAACTAATAAACTAATGGTCGACTCGAAATGAACACATGTGCAAATAATCCACTATTAAAGCACTACTACAATAGTTTGACTACGACACGAAGTGCGTGACACGGACATAACAAAATGTAATGGTAATCGGATCCATATTATCAATGTAGTTGTATGGGACATAGCATAGTTAACATTTCAGCAAATATCCGAGTGAATGTTGCATAAATTGATCAACACGCACGCGTAAACACACTGTTGTACGATCACATGCAGGTGTGTTTGGAGCGCGGTAGCATAGTGGTTTTCCACCGACTGTGTGAACGTTCACGCACAAGATACATACCGTGACGAATTGTTTACGCCGAATTGGCATCGAGTGAAATGTCGCGCCATCGAATACGGTGACATTTAAAGTTCAATTCAAGCACCGTTTGGCGTAAATTGTTCGTATTCCATGCATACATCTGATATAGTAATGTCATGTATTATTCGGTTTGATGCTACCGAATTTTTTTTGGCAATCATCGTTATTCTTTTCACTAGCAAGTAAATATAATTATTGATACCTTCAAGTTATACTTTCACCAAAATGTGGCATGTGACAAGAAGATGTCTATCAGATTTTCTTCCGTCTCGTTATCACTGATACGAAGAAACACTATAGTTACAAACTTCAAACGAACTCGTGCGATCTTTAACCGCAAAGTTTTCTTTCCATTTGCAAGGAATGCCTTTATTATTATAATAATTAAAAAAAATTGTCGTTGACCTAATGAACCGCTTATATTTTGTGCTTCCTCCGAGTAGATGAAACAACTTTGATAACATCGTTTTCTTGTTTATCGAAGATTAATGCCCTGACTATTTATTGTATCACAATTTATTTTTTAATCTATCAAACAATTATTTTTCAGAAATTGGTTCCCAACCCCACCCCATGGCTGAAATTCGAGTTTCAATCAAATAAGATTAAAACGTGTTGGTGTAATTAACTACATCAGTAAGTAAACATTACAAATACATTTAGCATATGCCTGTAAACATGTGTTGAACCAGACATGTCTCACCTGTCCGGGACATCCGAGTTTCCCGCCGACCTTTGCGTTGATGACGTCACAAAGGCCGGCGCGAGATTGCAGCACGTATAATCTAATATTCGGTGCGCACGTCGTTGCAACGAGAAATTGCCTCGAATTTACGTAGTGAGCTTGAAACCAGCTTATTCTGATTCTTCAGTGATGATACTTTTCTCCAGTTGATTTGCGCCAATCCGATTATCGACGGTCCATTTCTGCGGTAATGTCGTCTGCCCGCAATGTCGATGGATCAAATCAGCGCGCAATCGATGCTGCTAAATATGCAACAGCTTTGCGGGTTTTGTATGGCTGAAGTGGGTATATATACGATTTGAAAGGCACACGCATCTCATTGCAGTGACGTAAACAAGTGATATGTCATATGTAACGTTCTGGTGAATTACCGCGGGACCCATTCTATCGAATAACAAAGTAATGTGCTTCGTCTGAAATGGCAGGCGTCGTTTATTTCGGAGGATACTAGTATTGCAATGTGACACTTGATATCTAAACTGGATAACCGTTTCTCGCCGTGTCATTCAAACCTATATGGGATCATGGGAAACGTTATTATCTGTCAGCATTTAACCACCAGGTAAATACACTTCAATGACAACGTTCTACGCGGATGTTTAATGCTAATCTGTGCACTGCGCCTTAGAGCTGCCGACGCGTTTTTAGTCTGAGCGATTATCACATGTTCACTCGACGCAATAAAGTTACCAATATGTTCTCTGTCACGCACTGGCAGTGACAAACTTCTGTCTCCTGGGGTAATCCATGTCTCAGCTGCTCAAAGTCGGTAAATTGTCAGGAGACATTTTCTAGAAGCTGTGCATAATATTACCAATAGTCGTTTCTGGATAATATGTAATTTGAGAAATCTCTTCCAGATTGCCTGCGTTTGGAGGCTGCTGGGCAGTTTACAATCTCATTAGCCTGTTGTTTGGTTCACATTGATTTTCAACTGTGCATTCGTATAGTCAAACCAAGAACTGTAAAGGCCGGGCTTTGTGATTCGTTTCCTGGAAATGAAATCAAATTGTTGTAGTTGGAACGTAGATGGACACAGCTGAAAAATATATCTTCCAAACTGTTATTGCGCAAACTGCTGATGCACAGTGCTGTTAGAAATAAATTGCGTGCTTATCGTGTCATCTTGTAAACTGTCATTGCGCAAACTGTTGCTGTGCAGTACTACTATGATTCCAACAATATAGTTATCAAGCCATCGATAGTGTCGCATTGAAAATACAGGCATGGCGATTCCTCATTTTCCGCGAATTTAGCTTGTATTCGCTCCTACGGATCCAATACGTGGTTTGCAGGAAATCGAATGTCCACATGGAGCCATTCGATTTTCCGCATAAATATATATTGACGTGAAAAAATGCGCCTGGCCCATGAATTCTGTAGGAAATATTAATCGACACATTTCAACAATTTCCATACGACGCATGCCACGTTCACTTGCTGCATTGGTAGGCCTAGGTGGCACATCCGTAGGCCTAGGTGGCACATCCGTAGGCATAGGTGGCACATCCGTAGGCATAGGTGGCACATCCGTAGGCCTAGGTGGCACATCCGTAGGCCTAGGTGGCACATCCGTATGCCTAGGTGGCACATCCGTATGTCTAGGTGGCACATCCGTAGGCCTAGGTGGCACATCCGTAGGCCTAGGTGGCACATCCGTAGGCCTAGGTGGCACATCCGTAGGCCTAGGTGGTGCACATCCGTAGGCCTAGGTGGCACATCCGTAGGCCTAGGTGGCACATCCGTAGGCCTAGGTGGCACATCCGTAGGCCTAGGTGGCACATCCGTAGGCCTAGGTGGCACATCCGTAGGCCTAGGTGGCACATCCGTAGGCCTAGGTGGCACATCCGTAGGCCTAGGTAGCACATCCGTAGGCCTAGGTGGCACATCCGTAGGCCTAGGTGGCACATCCGTAGGCCTAGGTGGCACATCCGTAGGCCTAGGTGGCACATCCGTAGGCCTAGGTGGCACATCCGTAGGCCTAGGTGGCACATCCGTAGGCCTAGGTGGCACATCCGTAGGCCTAGGTGGCACATCCGTAGGCCTAGGTGGCACACCGTAGGCTAGGTGGCACATCCGTAGCCTAGGTGGCATATCCGTAGGCTAGGTGGCACATCCGTAGGCCTAGGTGGCACACCCGTAGGCCTAGGTCGCACATACGTAGGCCTATGTGGCATATCCGTAGGCATATGTGGCACATCCGTAGGCCTAGGTGGCACACCCGTAGGCCTAGGTCGCACATACGTAGGCCTATGTGGCACATCCGTAGGCCTAGGTAGCACATCCGTAGGCATAGGTGGCACATCCGTAGGCCTAGGTAGCACATCCGTAGGCATAGGTGGCACATCCGTAGGCCTAGGTGGCACATCCGTAGGCCTAGGTAGCACATCCGTAGGCATAGGTGGCACATCTGTAGGCCTAGGGCACATCCGTAGGCCTATGTAGCATATCCGTAGGCCTAGGTAGCACATCCGTAGGCCTAGGTGGCACATCCATAGGCCTAGGTAGCACATCCGTAGGCATAGGTGGCACATCTGTAGGCTTAGGTGGCACATCCGTAGGCCTAGGTCGCACACCCGTAGGCCTAGGTCGCACATCCGTAGGCCTAGGTCGCTCATCCGTAGGCCTAGGTAGCATATCCATATGCCTAGGTAGCACACCCGTAGGACTAGGTAGCACATCCGTAGGCCTAGCTAGCACAACCGTAGACCTAGGTAGCACAACCGTAGGCCTACGTAGCACATCCGTAGGCGTAGGTAGCATATCCATAGGCCTAGGTAGTATATCCGTACGCCTAGGTAGCATATCCGTAGGCCTAAGTAACACAACCGTAGGCCTAGGTAGCACAACCGCAGGTCTAGGTAGCACAACCGTGTGCCTAGGTAGCACAACCGTAGACCTAGGTAGCACAACCGTATGCCTAGGTAGCACATCCGTAGGCCTAGGTAGCACAACCGTAGGCCTAGGTAGCACAACCGCAAGTCTAGGTAGCACAACCGTGTGCCTAGGTAGCACAACCGTAGACCTAGGTAGCACAACCGTATGCCTAGGTAGCACATCCGTAGGCCTAGGTAGCACAACCGTAGGCCTAGGTAGCACATCCGTAGGCCTAGGTAGCATGTTTGTAGGCCTAGGTGGCGCATGCAACCGTAGTTAACTTCAAAGAAACGCTAAAGAACGTACGTTGCTTTATAAATTAACATAATTTGCTATATTTCCTCCCAGTTAACCCGACAATTTGGAAGAATGCATATCATAGTTCATCTTTGACAGTGACGTTGCATTTTGATGACACTGTGTGTTTCATTTGTACTTCAAAGGAACAACTGCGAAATTACCGTTTTACCTGGTCTGATCTGTAACACGTGGATTTACGCACAGCGGATGTGTGTGTACGCGCGTGCGTGCGTGCGTGCGTGCGTGCGTGCGTGCGTGCGTGCGTACGTACGTACGATTTGTCAAAGTTGAAGACAACAGGATCCATGTCCATGTCCTTACTATTTTATTTGTGTTGGTCTCTCTCACTCGGAGTTACGCAATAAGACTAGGACACATCTTCCAGTGACTGGCCTACCTTACATTTCTGTGCTTGACCTACATCGCATTCATGCGACTGGCCTACCTTACATTTATATCTCTTCACGTCAATTAGATTACCTGCTACTAATGCGAGGTTGACGCATCGTATCGGAACACACTTATAAGACGGTCGGATGACATCGAGCACACAAAACTAAAGACGTAATACTTTGTCTGATATGTGATCATAAATTTCGGAATACTTGCAGTTCCCGTAGAAATTAGCACAACATACTCTTCCAACCACAAATCGACAAAACAAAAATCACTTGTGACGTCACACAGTGACGTCATAACATGCTCTTGATATTAAATGGACGCGTATTACACGTCACCCGCAGCAGACTCTCTTACGTTAGTAGCCCGACAGCAATATGACACGATGACATAACGCAATACAAATATTGACTCTGCTGAGACGGACCGCTGTATTACACCAAAGACGGCCAGCACGTCAGCCAGCGAAGCAGCCGCAGCTGACAGCCATTGTAGATCTAAAACTCACAGAAGAACCATGTGCTTTCTGAGTAGCGTGTGTACCATTATCAGTCCTAAATGATGCATGTATATTTTCAGCCCCTCGGACAGATTAAAAGCTAATTTGTCCTCTCTCGGGTGATGATTGGTTTTCAACATACTCAATTTACGTAACGCGCGGTCACGTCAACAACTGTAGAAGGATAGTTCGTACTTATGATTCGTTTCCCCGAATAACACTTGCTGTATTTCAAGCGCAGATAAGCGTAGCTATACAACCTTCTATCTCCTAAACTGTCATTACGTAAAAAGGTAAGTTCTTATATAGCGCAGTACCCAATGCTCAGGACTGCATCAAATAAACATTCAGTGGTTTATTTGGCGATTCGGCTGCGTCATTGCTAGATCGTTTACCGATCAGCCTATGATGTTATCAGATATGTAGAGACTACAAAGTGCTTTGCAGGAGAATCGCTCAAAATAGAAAAGTAGATCGGTTCGAAAGAAGAGTGTTTCACAATGAAAGAAAACATCGAGGTTTTGTGTATTATAAATGTACTGATTTTCAGCTCTGGTTGGGCCAGAGGAGATATAGTTGGTACGATTTTGGTAGTGTTTGAGCGATGTCGGAATTTCCAACGACGAATCACACCAAAACAGTTTTGCTGGGCTGTAGGTTGTCTTGTTACTTGCATTCTTTCTGCTCTCTTTCTTTCTCTCTCTCTCTCTCTCTCTCTCTCTCTCTCTCTCTCTCTCCGCTCTCTCTCTCTATCTCTCTCTCTCTCTCCTCTCTCTCTCTCTTTTTCTCTCTCTCTTCTCTTCTCTCTTCTCTCTCTCTCTCTCTCTCTCTCTCTCCTCTCTCTCTCTCTCTCTCTTCTCTCTCTCTCCTCTCTCTCTCCCTCCCTCCCTCTCTCTCTCTTCTCTCTCTTTTATCTCTCTCTCTCTCTCCCTCCCCCTTCTCTCTCCTTTCTCTTCTCTCTCTCTGCTCTCTCTTCTCTCTCTCTCTCCCCTCTCTCTCTATATATATTTTCTCTCTTTTCTCTCGCTCTCTCTCTATCTCTCTCCCCCCTCTCTATCTCTCTCTCTCTCTTTCTCTCTCTCCCCTCTCTCTCTCTCTCTCTTCTCTTTTCTCTCTCTCTCTCCCTCCCTCTATCTATCTCTCTCTCTTCTCACTCTCCCTCTCCCTCTTTCTTTCTATCTCTCTTTCCCTCCCTCCCTCCCTCCCTCCCTCCGTCCCTCCCTCCCTCCCTCCCTCCCTCCCTCTTCCTCTCCCTCTCTCTCTCTCTCTTTCTCTCTCGCTCTCTCTCTCTCTCTCCCTTCCTCCCTCCCTCCCTCTTCCTCTCCGTGTCTCTCTCTATCTATCTCTCTATATCCCTCCCTGTTCCTGTTCCTGTTCCTGTTCCTGTTCCTGTTCCTGTTCCTGTTCCTGTTCCTGTTCCTGTTCCTGTTCCTGTTCCTGTTCCTGTTCCTGTTCCTGTTCCTCTTCCTCTTCCTCTTCCTCTTCCTCTTCCTCTTCCTCGTCCTCTTCCTCTCCGTCTCTCTCTCTCTGCCTCTCTCTCTCCCTCCTTCCCTCCCTCCCTCCCTCCCTCCCTCCCTCTCCTCCTCCTCTCCTCTCCCTCCTCTCCCTCTCTCCTCTCTCCTCTCTCTCTCTCTCTCTCTCCTCTCTCTCTCTCTCTCTCTCTCTCTCTCTCTCCTCCTCTCCTCTCTCCTCTCTCTCTCTCTCTCTCTCTCTCTCTCTCTCTCTCTCTCTCTCTCTCTCTCTCTGGGCGGTATTATAAGTCTGAAGATGATTCGTCGTCGTCAACTAGTTGTATAAACGTTGCTTTATATGGCGTGAAATAGTGTGATTTATTTGTTATTTACATGTGATTCAAGTTAGACCAAACAGCACTCATTTTGCGGGCATCTACGAAAAGATGTCATGCGTAATTAAAAGGTTTTGCCAGCATAGAAACAACCAGAAAAACATCGCGCCACAAATAAATACGTTTGCGGAACATTACTTTAGCACTAAGTCTACGCAAGAAGGTCTTCAACGTACACTAATATAATTACGGTATGACCTACTTTAGAAGCATCGTGTCTCGCCAACGCAGATCATCTGCCAGTAAACAAAAAATTACGTTACATGACATTTACCGTCTAAATGTAAACATCACAAGCCCCTCCAACACAGACTCGAAATAGCACTTCGGTCTGATATCGAAGAAATCACAGCTGATGCGCTTACACGGAAACGCTTTCTAGACGTTACGTGGTACGTGTGTCTGTGACGCTGTCTGTTTCGTCAAGAGGTCAACGCGATTTGTATGACGAGAACAGCCTTGGCAAAAAGTCAGATGTAGGAAAAATGCCAATGTAATAGATTATTTAAACTGTTGTGCTGCGTGTAGGGGATACCGGGGCTTGTTGAACGCAGGGACAAGTAGTTGCCAAGTCATTTTACGACAATAAAAACAAAAAATGTAATTGGATGGCAGTCGATCCACGAACATACCGTCGAAAACTGGAATGTTATGAAAACAAAATGAACCAGATATGAGTTTTTATATGTTTCATTTAATATTACGTTCTTATAACTGCATATGAAAGGTCATCTAGTATTTAGATATTTTATTTAGCTCGGAACAATGTTCGCAATATAAAATATTCCACTTGTAACAAGGATGAATGGTAAGCAAAACACCTAGTTTCAAACTAAATTTGATTGGAAATAATGCCGAGGCAATCACAGTTAATCGCAGTACCCTTTGATGTTGAATTTTCCCACGTTTTAGACAGCGGACGTCCCATTGCAAATTACTGTTAGGCTACTTCTGGGCAACCTGGCACCCTCCCTTTTTATACGACTTAGTAAAGCTATCGGTGAATAAAAGGTGTTTAATCGAATCAACAGCTCTGGAGTAATTACCACTAATGTGGAGTACTTATCAAAAGTTCTCCAAGTGGGTCATTCGCCCATCGATACGACCAAGTCCAAGGTAGTGCCAGGAACAGTTACGTCACAAACAACACAACTTGACAATAGGTGTTACTAACAGTGTGTTTGTCTCTAACAACGCACCTGATAAACAACCAGATATTTCCAGGATTCGGCCGATGCAACTAACGTTATTGGACATGTAGGAGACCCGGACGTAGATCATCTATGACGTGCTGTTATGTTGCGGAAACATGTATGACTGTCGAAGCGGAAACACGATGATGACAACGAATCAAACATAAATACAGAATATGACTGATACGTGTGTATGAATACTAAACTAATTCATGTGCGATGTTCCAATGTCTACCATCAGTTTATGATACAAGTCATAGTTTTTTTTAAATAAAATTTTGCCTTAGGAGCGCAGTGGCTCAACGATAGAGCTTCGGACTCTCGACTAAGAGAATCCGGATTTGAATCACGTGCTGCGATGTTAAACATTGAGCAGGTCCCCCCTATATTGCTCCAGTTCACTCAGTTGTATGAAAGAAAACCTGGCTATAGACAGTGGTGAGTATTTGTACGAACAGCCTTAGCACATTAACTGCAGGGCGGTGATGCTTCCCAAAACAAATGTTATAGTGTTTTTGTTTGAACAGGTGTGCCATAGAAGTAAAGTGTAAAGCGCTTTGAGCAGTCCCGAGGACCGGATACTGCGCTATATAATGACTTACCTTTTTGTAGGCGATACATGTCGGATGAATGGAGAGGATGGTGCGATACCCGTAAATAAGCAACAAGGTGACGGAAGTCAATACCAAATGTTGCATAACTTAATGCCTTACGTCACAATCACAATTATGCGTGTCACCTTGACTGAATTTTGCTAAGTAACTGGTTACGTGGTGCATACTTACGCTGTAGACAACGGTGAACGTGTTCGCAAAAAGTAATCGTAGAGGTCAGCAAGTTCAAGTACCACCTTTCTGTGGGACTTCTAGAATAGTAACTCGAAGAAATGCAATAGTTTTTTTGTCTGGTGATATTTTCACCAGAATCAGTAATGCATGTGGCGAAATACTAGCAACTGGAGACGGGAGCTCATCAACGGAACGAACTGAGCATGGGCTGCGGGCGTACCAGGAGCTGGATATCACCGGTCTCGATTACTTTACCAGTGCACAGAGTGTGTGATACCTTTCACCTATGGTACGTGATCCTGGGTGTCATTGTCGTACTCGTATACCTTAAACGGAGTGATTAATGGTTGGTAAACCTGCACCTACACACACCAATGCTCACGGCAATTCATTACGGATGTCTAATGTTACTGATGTTACTGATCACTCCAGCCGTAGTCGTTTCTCGTTTCTTCATTACAGATCGAGTTATTGGTATAGCAGAATAACTCCACTAAGTGTACAGCTACGCTGCCTATTCCGTTCCTCGAAATCACCATCGCAACCGTTGGGTACCACGATACAGACAGGAAGCTAACTGATCAGTGATATGTATGTCATTCTTTTTGTGACTCGACTGTAGCAATCAGCCATTGTCAAGGAACAATTCCAGATACGTCCGATCACACCAGCTGGCTACCTCAGTACTCTCAGTACAGATCGTTTACATTTTGAATTAATCTTTCATAATTTATCAACTTTGCATGTTTAGTTTATACAGCAACCAACTCAAGCTGCACTCAGTGGATCGTGTGCATTTAGTAAGTGCAATTGCAGGTCAATATACCATGGACTTATTAATTTTTGCATTTGGGAGATGATATTTATAAAAATGAATAACCAGAGGGTCTTCATAAAATATAAGTTCTTATATAGCGCAGTATCCAATTCTCAGGACTGCACAAAGTGCCTTACACTTTACTTCCCTGGCAGACCTATTCAATCAAACACCATCTCGACCTCTCGGGGAAGTATCCAGCCACACTGCAATTAACGCGCGAAGACTGTTTGTACAAATATACACCACTGCCTATAGCCCATTATTCTTTTATACAGCTGAATGAACTGGAGCACTGTAGCGTGCCCACGTTTGCACGGCAGCACATGATTCGAGCCAGGGTTCTCTTAATCGAGAGTCCGAAGCTCTACCCTCGAGCCACTGCGCTCTACATTTTTATAGCAACTACAGTCCGTTTACACGATTGATCTCTATCAGATGTGGACCCCATTATACCTTACGACACGACCGTGTCTAGACGCTGCAAGTGCGATGCATTAACTCGCGAGTGTTGCTGAAAGGTCACGACGAGTCCCGCACCGGTCGGTCACCGCGGCCACTGATTGGCTACTGATTTAACATCGCAACAAATTATTGCAGAATTTAAGCCAGTTCCAATCCTACGACACAACTGTAAATTGTTTCTATGAAATAGTATCGCGCTTACACAAAACTGAATAAAATAGCTAGTGTAAACATGTTTACCAATTGTTAGCACAAGCACAGTATCGTGACATAAATACCAAAACGCTGTGTGTTCAAAATGACGAATTTCGGAGAGAATGTAAGGAACACGTCCATAGTGCGATTGTTTTACGCATACGTTAGGTTTTACGTTCCGAACGATTCCATTGCCCATATATGAATTTTTTTAAACACGAGTCTATATGTGTTACGTTACGCCTGTGTCATCATACATTAATCCCAGAAGGTTTGTCGTACAAGGTACATACCGATTATGCATACATTCATTCATTCATTCATACTTTCATTATTACATACATACATACATACGTACATACGTACATACGTACATACGTACATACGTACATACGTACATACATACATACATACATACATACATACATACATACATACATACATACATACATACATACATACATACATACATACATACATACATATATACATACATACGTATTTTGGGTGTTCTTCAACGGTCTTTCCTTTGAGTTCTTGAAGCAAGGACGCGGATTTTCGCTCATGCCAACTATCTCCCGCCCGCACGGACACAATACATACAGCAGGCGTTCACCAAAAACTATTGCGCGATGTGTGGTCTGGTTTCATTCAGCGCCCCACCCTCGCCGTGTTGATGGCGTCAGACTCGTTGGGTTAACGTAACTGAAGTGATTCATCATCCAACAATTGATCGTGTCTACAGACATGCTCTCGTCAGAACGCAACTATACGTCCAGGAAGTTTCTTTATAGAAGTGCTCTTATCTACGATCATGCTAAGGGCTACACATCAAAATATTTTAATAAATTCTAGAGATTTTATTCCTTTCGAGAACAAAATAGTACAAGAATACAACAACGACTTTTATTTACAACTTAATGCTAGCACTTAATGGCTGTTCTTATGATAGGTATGAACCACTGGAGATCACATCTACGACGGTTTGTGACTCTAGGTTGCTTTTCACGTTTACATAGACACACGTAACAATGGCGTCATTTGCAAAAACCTGACAGTTGTTCAATGACAGTATCGCCTCTCGTAAGTTATGTTGCGATATAGCGATACATTCTAGTGCTGGAAAATAGTGATGCAATGACCCTTATGCCTATTTACGGAGTACAGATCTTCGCGATAGGCGTGCTATATGCCGGCAGGAACCGACAAAAATCTTGCTGCTATAACAACCGGCCGCATCAATCCTTGGTGCGCACGTTTTGGCTTGTTAACATTAGCAGAGGACTTTACGTACACTCGAAATGTTTGTAGGATTATATTCATTATACAAGATGTCATTTATTTTTTGGCAAACAACATGTTAAACTAACTATGAACACACCTCAATTGTCACAACATATGTATTTGGTCAATTTCTAAATTATTTGCGCTGTATACAACTGACAACACAGTAGTTGATTAGCATTTATAAATATTTCTAATCCTACAAGAATAATGAGTAAACATAGTGTCCTATTCTAACTGTAACCGGCAGTATTTTATAGCGGCAGGATGCTTCAGCCCTTGCTACCATTTAACATGTCTCCCCGCGAAATTACGTACTTCCGCACATGCGCATTAAGGATCACTGCATCATATTTTAACATCAGTATTTTTCGCTACATCGTGTCGGGCATCTGAGGTGCAATTACTTTGGTGTCTATGTGGTAGGCAGACAGTTTACCTCCAGGCGAAAGTTTCAGAGATCTGGTCTATTTACGGCAAGTCTGCCTCTGTTGGCTGCTGCGGTGGTCCGTCAGGTGGTCCGAAGACGAAAGTGCATTTAAACCCGCTCACTCCAACGTTGACCACCTGTTTGGCTTCAGTCCAACATTGACGTATAAGTTCCTTATGTTAGATTATTAACTAACATTTTGGCCGAACCACCTCCCGTCTACTTTCAGATGTACACATTAAACTGTCAAACAGTTGCTTCTTCGTCCATTCGCAGGACGTTAAATGTATTTCCGTATTCTTATATTGACGTCCACGTTATGTTGATGTCGGTTTGTTTTTAAATTAATGTTTAACACTAATATATTTAAATTAGTTTAGAAACTGAAAGTTAAAATTACTGAGGAAACTGAAGTCCCGTACACAAATTCATTGTAATAAATATTGCTGATATTGTAGTAACTATTTTCACTTTTAGGAGACTTGTCTCCGTGATACTCGTGCATCATTTGTTATTTCCATTCGAATTTCACCTGACTTCACGTTAATTGCTAAAACACTAAAATGTCATAATCCAATACAGCCACTAACTCCATTTGAACAAACTGTACCCTGGTCAAATCTTCGTAAGATTAGAAACGATAATCCTGGAAATATAATAGACGACAATACGTTTTAGTTCTTCTTTGATTATTTGTTTGAAGAACGTAAAATGACTGAGAGTTTTTCGATCTGGCAAGGGAGTTGTTACCTGTGTGTAGTTGACGGAGATTGTGTACAAGTTGCATGGCGTTGACATTTGTGGAACTAGCTTTCAATCAGTCGTGTTACATTTGGACATAGTTGTATAATGAGAGTACTATCAAGTAACTCGGCCAATGACCAAAACACATTACTTCCACCACAGTCACAACAATTACAAATTCGATAGTTTTCATAATAATAACAACATTATATTATTTTATATCATATTATTGAGTATAATAAACTATTATATATTACACCATCTTGACCGAAGATTATGTATTTCATCCCTATATCAATACGCTAACTTTCGAGTATTAGAAATGTATCTTCTCACAGGCACCGACGGATAACTGCAGCCTTGCCACTCCCAATATATTCACAAACAGCTGTCTGCAGATTACCGTACCTGTGGACATAGTCTGTCTGCGCAAGGCGTTCACCGGATCGAGTGATGGACACGCAATTAAGGTTATTAATTGAATGTGTTAGACAACGTAAACCGCTCGACGTGAGCATGTTCCTGCCAGTAGCGTCATGTATTGCTTGATCGAAAATCGGTCGAGCTAAAAACGTATTGTTGGCGACTTCACCGAAAACGTTCGATTTCGATGTTCGACTAATATCACGCGCGGTGTGTCCATCACGTGACCATATACGACTCAGTCAACCAATCAGAATTTAACTCCCGAACACGTGACATGTTCAAACAGTTCGTCGAACATTTTGTTGAAATTCTGGTTTCAGAAGGTTTTCTTTGTGACAAAACATAAGGGAAAGTTACGGAAGTGACAAATGTATAATCATAGTAAAGTTTGCTCAATTGATGTATTCGCGTTGCTTAGCAAACTCCGTCAGCCGACCAACAAAATGGCTGCTTAAGTACTTGTTTTACGTCATATGTTTTGTTGAAATTGTAATAATATATGCATAATATTCATAAGATCCTAATGGGAAGTTGTCAATAAGTCATATGTATAGAGCAATGCTTGCTCTAGGTGGTGCTATCTCGCAATAGTAATGCAACTGACACATGTAACCGTTATCAGCACAGTTGACAAATGCAAAGCTTGGCGGAGGTGTCGTGCGTAATTTTGATTGTGACGTATGCAAAATGTACCCGGACGTCGAGGTTTGTGTACGTCACAATCAACCAATCAGAATCATGCATGTGAACTCCGAGAAGCTTTGGCTGTTCAAATAATATTGGTAACGGTTACACATGTGAATTGTACAACAATTGCAACATACATTTGTCACTTCAACAACTTTCTCTTATGTTTTTGTCATAAAGGAAATCTTACGAAACCAAGAATTTCGATATAAAAACAACGATATCCATGAACGCGTCACGCATTCGGCATCCATTTTGGGACATTTGGCGGAGTGTTTGCTAAGCATCAGATCATGAGACGGATAGGTTGATTTGTATTAATTGGTACGAAAACTGGCAATACGATGTGACAGTACCGGCGCATGCTAGATCCACCACTGTTAGTTGGTCTGTTTGCTGTAACTTGCAAATATTATGTCTAATTGTTACATTATGTGTTACGTACGGCACTCGGTAACGTAATACCCCGCTCTCATTACGTTCTACGCGATTACGCGTTGTGAAATCGCATTTGCCGGCTTCGTTTGCGGAAGGTGGGCGGCCATATTGATCCACTTTCGCCTTAAGTACCCCGCTGCGCACGCAATGAAATATCAGTATAGGTCCGATTCTGAGATTCACGAGTCTTGTGCGCCGATATGTATGTCGCCAGGGATTGATAATTTATCTTGTGACGTCACAAATATTCGCCGATTAACTAATACTTAGCCACTCATATGCAAGCGATTGCTCGCTCATCTCTAAGCTCCTTTGAAAAGTCCCATTATTGCGTTCATTCGTCTCATTTTAGACTAATTTTGCCAAACATCAAACATATTAATATCCGCCACTACATATAAGCCCATTTCCGCAAATGTTTTATTTTTTAAATTGTTATATCGCTAGTGATTGCCAGAGAAAATTATTTCGATGACTGACTTTACAAGGAAATTCTATGCACTTGCGTGTCCTATTGACATGATACCCCAGAAAACAGCACAATCCAGACGCGCGTTATACAATCTGTGCAGGTATACAGTGAGCGTATATATATATATATATATATATATATATATATATATATATAATATATATATAATACATACATATAATAATAATAAAAAGTAGTCTGTTCCGAGTACGTGAACAGTAGTCTCATTTTACCACAGCTAGGTGGAACGCAATGTTATTAACACGACGCAATAGAAATGTGTGAACTGACTTGCGAGGACAGACTGAAAGGAAATGTCAATAAGATACCGGGCAGCAGTCGGTGTGATTGCGACCAGGAGAGCGAACGATGTCAACAAGGCTACGGGATCTCGCGATAGGGTCGCGCGGAGTTAACAGCTGCTTTCAAGAGGACTGTCTTACTGTAATACGTCCAGTGCACGGTGCTACGGTGATACGATCAGCGACCTGTGCGCGTCTATAGAAAACTAATGCTATTGTAGCGGGCGATAGCGGCGTTGAAGTTGAAGCGTAGGCGAGCGACGGTTACAACAGTGGAATAAATCAGGCGTTGCGGTGGCTGCAAACGAAGTTACCGTCAACGTACAACGTACAACGTACAACGTACGGTCGTAGTCGACTTGGCAGACGTTGAGTGTAGTTTGTTAGCACCGGTTGGTGAGCTGATCTTAGGTCCGGTTCGTTGTCGTCAGTCGTTGACCTATCATCGTCCATTAACAGGCGGTGGATATATTCTACACTCACTCATCCACTCATTCACTCATTCACTCATTCACTCATTCACTCATTCACTCATCCACTCATCCACTCATCCACTCATCCACTCATCCACTCATCCACTCATCCACTCATCCACTCATCCACTCATTCACTCATTCCACTCATCCACTCATTCACTCATTCACTCATTCACTCATTCACTCATTCACTCATTCACTCATTCACTCATTCACTCATTCACTCATTCACTCATTCACTCATTCACTCATTCACTCATTCATTCATTCACTCATTCACTCATTCACTCATTCACTCATTCACTCATTCACTCATTCACCATTCACTCATTCACTCATTCACCATTCACTCATTCACTCATTCACTCATTCACTCATTCATCCATCCACCCACTTATTCACTCACTCACACACCCACGCATGCACCCACTCATTCATTCATCCATCCATCCACTCACTCACTCACTCACCCACTCAGTTACTCACTCACTCACTTATTCACTCACTCACCAACTCACCCACCCATTCACTGATTCACTGACTCACTGACTTACTGACTAAACTGACTGACTGACTGACTGACTGACTGACTGACTGGCTGGCTGGCTGACTGACTGACTGACTGACTGACTCGACTCACTCACTCACTCACTCACTCACCCACTTACTCACCCACTCACTCACTCACTCACCACTCACTCACTCACTCACTCACTCACTCACTCACTCACCCACTCACTCACTCACTCACTCACTCACTCACTCACTCACTCACTCACTGTTCATCCCTTATTGTTCTCTTGACATTGTTGTATA